>NW_004624789.1:13955645-13966026 GCF_000247695.1 Heterocephalus glaber | reverse complement strand
TTCTTCTCTAAATGTCTTATAGAATTCAGCAGTGAAGCAATCAGTGCCTGGGCTTTTCTTGGGTTGTAAGTTTTAAATACATATTCAATTTCATTGATTTATATTGGGTTGTTTACAATTGTTAGGTCTTCTTCATTCAACTTTGGTAATTCATTTGTATCTAGGAATCTGTCCTTCCTTCTGTGTTTCCATCTTATTGGCGTATAGGTTCTCAAAGTAGGCATTGATGATCCTCTGGATTACTGGGTCTGTTGCAATTTCACCCTTTTCATTCTTTTTTTTTCTGCCATACTCTTTCTTTAGGATCACATTTTATTATTGCCCTTTCTGTTATATGGGATGTACACACCAGGTATTAACAGGGCCAGTACATTCTACCACTGAGCACCACTTTCTGTACTTGAACATGCAAAGAAATTACACTGAACATCAGCATCTGGCAGTACTTTTTGGAAAAAGTGACTAAAACAGATTTAAATTAACACTATTGCAGCTAATATTTGATAAAACATGATTCAATAATTATGATATGCAAATATATAAAATGTGTTAACATCAAAGAATATAATCAAAATTAAGATAGCAATCAAAACTTGTATAACTTTGGTTGGTACAGGAAAATACAGAGTATCTGAAGTACGCATACAACTGCCCATTCTTATAAAGAAAATCTACTGCAAGCAGATTCATCAATCGCCAGAAAAATCACACATCAATTTACTAAGCATATCCCAAAAGTGTACAATATGCACACTTGGAAAATATAAAATTGGAAAAATTTTTAAGCAACAAGTGAGCTTCATATTTATAAGAATGTGAAAAAGAAGTCCCATTTTTAGCATGGCCATGTAAAGAACTGTCTTTGGACAATAAGTTTATGAACTGTCCTTCTGGGACCACACTTCACAAAAGCACCGTTTTTCAAATGACATTACAGACCAAGACAGGGCAACTTAGCCATGTCATCTCATTAAAATTTCTTTCTAAATTTTTTACTATCTTATCAAAATAAGTCCATTAGGTGTGTATGATTCATTTTTAAAATTCTTCCTAGAAATTATATACAAAGGAGAGGCATATTTACTCCCAACCACACTCCTGGAAGATGCTTCCTGTGGTTGAGAAGGGTCTTCTTCAGGTTGTGCCTGAGCATGTGTTAAGGCATGGGATTTCAGGTTACTTGACTGAGCAAACTTCCAATTACAACCATCAAAGGGGCACACATAGGACCTGCCTCTAGATGTGGACTGTGGGGCAGTGCTTATGCAGATGTTTTCTCATACTACATTTATCTCTGAAAATTTTTATCCAGCCTTCATGAGGGCAGGCTTCTATTCTTGGAGCATCAGCTTCTTTAATTTTTGTTTGCTTCATTCTAGCAAATTCTTCCAGTTCTTTAGGATCTGAGAGATCAATGCCAGATATTCCTCCAGGAGGGAGTTTCTTTGCTGTCATATACTCTGAATAGACAGGAGGCAAGTTCTCTCCAATGATCTGCTGTTCAACCACTGTCTCATGGTCAGTTTATTTCATCTGATGACCACATGGTGGCCAAAAACTCACCCACCAGAGTCTTGATCTGCACCAGTTTCTGCTCCCACTTCTTGACACCCAGGTATCCCTACTTAGAGCAGATACTTTTCTCCCCTCTTTCATAACATACAAAAATGATACCTGAGGACATAAAATTAAATTTGAAAGTTTGTCAATGGATACAATACAATGCTTCTGGTTACACTCACAAAAAGAACGAATATTTCTCATGATGAACATGTCAGTTATATTCCTTTTAACACAAATGTGGGATATCACTTGAAATCTGTCCACTACTCAGTTTCTAACTAATAAGCAACTCTGAAGCAAATATGCCTTCCTCTGGCGGTTCAATGTGGAAGTCCCAGTGGATCAGCTTAGACATCATTCTACTCACAGCAGACAAACATGATAGATTAGCCCTGAAGATGACTATCAATGTTTCTCACACTGGAAAGATCCCCAGGTCTTTGCATTATTTGCATTATTTGCTCTACACAGCAGCAAAATGAGATATCCAAATAGGAAATGTAGTTTGAAATCCTACAGGTGCATTAGACTTATCACATACACTACTGGGCCAAAGTAATGAGATGCTCCAAGCACCATTATCTCATGGCCAAACTAAAGTTCACATATAAAAACAAAAAACAAAAAACCAACCCCTCAATCATTGCAAAATCACAAACTATACCTATATGTTATCATAATGGTGGTGGTCAGTCCCAAGAAGGCAGGACTGTCTTCACTATCAACATTCACACCTGGGCAACTGCTGAAATAGATTTAAGGACTGACTGCAAGAGGAAACAGAAATGATCAATGATGACATACATACATATTGACTTTCCATACAGATTTACAACACAATCACAAGAGTCTTTATCATAAGCCACTGTTTATTCCCCTTACAGCCCTTATATGTGCCTTATAAACAGATACTTTATCATTTCTTTAATCATGTGGAGTCTCTCAAAACAATAGAAGTATCAGCATTGGAAGAATTTGCTTTTTTATGCTTCTTTATTCACCCTAGAGTGCCTGGATTACTTTTGTTTAATTCTGTACATTTGCAGTGTAAAATGCTGGCTGTGAGATCTTTTGTAATTGATGCAAGAAAATGTATTTTCTGAAACATAACCTTCACTGCAGTTGTGATGCTCTTCTCCCTTTCTAGGCTCTCATTTTGACAATGTACCACACCATACTGTTCTGCCTAGACTGACAAGAGACTGAAAATGTTATAAACATGCTAAAGAGTAACTGAATTTTTATATTTTAACTAGTATTAGGAAGACCATACACTTGGGTGTCAGAATTATAAATTGTTGATGTTAAGATGGTGGGAAACTGAAGGGAATGTGCCTCTGAGAAAATGTCTTGAAGTTTAAGGTTTGATCTCATGCCAGGTGGTGATATGCAGCAATATATTTTCTATTGTTGCTGGGCAGCAGCCACCTGTTCACTTGGCCATACATTCACATGTCGACTCTATTCAGTAAATTACATGAGACAGTCACACTTTACTACAAAATACACATCATCATGTTAGATGATTTTGCCCAATCTTATCATCATATAAATGACTTGAAAACATTTAACCCAGGGTACACAAAGGCTTCATGTTCACTAAGCTCATGTATTACATGCAAATTTCCAGATAGGAACTATAATGCTTACTAAGGACAGAAATGCATTCACCACTCAGGGCATCCAACAGAGGGAGAAGCTGCACAACACTGAACAGTAAACAACCCCACACATAGGGCTCCTGTCCACTGTGAATTCTTTCATGTGATTGAAATGAACTGAGACTCACATAGGTTTTTCCACACTGCTTACATACATGAGATTTCTTTCTACTGCAAATTATTTCATGTCCTTGGTAAGAACTAGAACAAGAAAGGTCATCCCTACCTTGCTTAGTGTCATAAGTTTTCTCTCCAGTTTGTGATCTTTCAGCCTTCTGAAAGCCTTTTCTATTTTCCTTCTGTTTGCAAGTTTTCTTTCCACATTCCTGATTCTCATGTTTTGCATACACTGTCAGCTCTGAGGGGCAACTTTAGAGATGATTAACTAATGAGGCCCCCCAAAATGCAGCTTTAACATGATGATATTTGTGGGGGAGTTTTCTTCTTTACAACATGCTCTGGTGTCTGGGTGAAAGTTTCTCTACATTGACAACCTTCTTTATATTCACCGAGTTTGTCTACCTCTGGACTTCTACTGCAACCAGATTCCTGAGGGTTTCCCCCATTACATCTCTGTAGAGCTGTTTTTGGGAAGAATTCAGCAGAGCCCACTCCTGTAGGATGAAGCTCATGGCCACATCCTTATAGGTCACCAGCTCTATGTCCAGGTTCTGGGGTGTCCTGGTGTCCTCACTAAGGGCCCTGCAGTCCTCAGAGCCCACACAGGGACCATGGCTGAGTCACCTACATTGCTCAAATTCAGTAACCAGCCCCAAACATGAGGGTTCAAGAAAGGACCCTATTCATTCTTAATTGCATAGATTTGGGCCCTTTTTTTCCTTTTTTGATAAGGTTGGCTAAGTGTTTGTCAATTTTGTTTATTCTCTCCAAGAACCAACTCTTTGCTTCATTGATTTTTTATATCTTTTTCTTAGTCTTCATTGAACTGATTTCTGCTCTGATATATATATAATTTCCTCCTTTGTATGAGCTTTGGGCTTGTCCTGGTCTTCTTTTTCAAAAGTTTTAGGTTTAGCATCAGGTCATTTATTTGATCTTGCTCTGTTTTCCTAATATGAGTATCCAGTGCTATGAATTTCCCTCATAGGACTGCTTTCATTGTGTCCCATATAGTCTGGTGTGTTGTATTGACATTGCCATTTAATTGTAGAAATTGTCTGATGTCTTCTTTAATTTGCTCTGTGATCTATGGTTATTCAGAAGTGTGTTGTTCAATTTCTATGTGTTTATGAAATTCTTGCAGTTTCTTTTGCTATTGATCTCCAATTTCATCACACTATGGTATTGGTAATATACAGGGGATAACTTGAATTCCTTTTCACTTACTTATACATGTTCTATGAGCGTGTATGTTGAGCACGTTGTATGAGCATACATGAGCATGTTGTACCATGAAGTATGTGGTCTATTTTGGAGAATGACCCAAGTGCAATCAAAGAGAATATGTATTCTGATTTTTGGGGGTGGAACACTCTGTAAACATCTGTTAAGTTCATTTGTTCAAGAGTTTGATTGAGCTCTAGTATTTCGTTGTTTATTTTCAGTCTAGTGGATCTATCTGTTTGTGACATTGGGGAATTGAGGTCCCTCACTATTATTTTATTAGTGCTTATTTGATTTTTCATGTCTGTTAGTATTTACTTTATATAGGTGGGTGAACTAGTATCTGGTGCATATATATGTATAATCATCTGTTCCTCTTGGATTTTTCCCTTTACTAGGATGTAGTGTTCTTCTTTGTCTCTCTTAATCAGTGTTGGTTTGAAATTCACTTGATCTGCAAAGTGGATAGCTACTCCTGCTTTTTGGGGGGTTCCTGTTGCATGGAGTATTGTCTTCCATCCTTTAACTTTCAGTCTATGAGCTTCTTTTTTAATTGTGTGTTTCTTGTATGCAGCATATTGTTGGATCTTGCTTCTTGACCCATTCTGCCAGTCTATTTCTTTTGATTGGTGAATTGAGATCATTAACATTGATGGTTATAACTGATGTGTATTGACTTATCCTTGTTGTGACTTTTTCTTTTTGTTGGATTCTCCCCCTTTGCATTTAATTCCTTGTCTTGCCTAATGGATTCATTCTGCTAGGCTTTCTGGGGTTGTGATCCTCATTGTCTTTTCCTAAGATAGTGTCTATAATTTTTTGGAGTGCTGGTTTGGTATTTATGAAGTTCCTAAGGTGATCTTTGTCATGAAAGTATCTTATTTCTCCATCAATTTTGAAAGATAGTTTTGCAGGGTACATCAATCTGGATTGGAGGTTGTTTTCCTTAAGAGCTCGAAATATGTCACCCCAAGCTCTTCTTGCCTTGAGGGTTTTGTTGAGAAGTCTGCTGTGACTCTGATGGGCTTTCCTTTGTATGTGATTTGTTTCCTTTCTCTACTTGTAGAATTTTGTTCTTCTGTTGGGTTTATGGAATGCTAACTATTATATGCCTCTGCATAGATTTGTTTTGATGAAGGTGAGTTGGAGTCCTACATGCCTCACTTATCTGTATGTCAAATTCTTTTCCCCCACTTGGGAAGTTTTTTGCCATTACTTCTGTGAACAGCTTTTTTATGTCATCTGCACTCTCTCCTATTTCTTCATTGACTCTGATAAGTCTTATGGTATTCTTCTTTGCATCATCTAGCAGCTGTTGGATTGATTTCTCATGGTCTCTTACTATTTTTAAGAAGTCTTTCTTTTTCTGGTCACTAATCACAATTCTGTCTTCTATACCTGAGACTCTGTTCTCACTTTGACTCATTCTGTTGTGTAAATGTTCAATGGAGTTTTTAATCTCCTGGAAATCTGTTTACATCTGTTTTATGATTTTGGCCACCTATTTTATTTTATTTTACTTTATTTTATTTTTTGGTACCAGGGATCAAACTCATGACCTTGCGCTTGTGAGGCAGGTGGCAGAACCACTGAGCTAAATCCCCAGCCTGTTTTATGATTTTCATTTGTTTCCTATGCTGGAATTCCCTCATGTTCCTCAGCTACTCTATTTTTTTATCTATGTCTGCTCTAGATTTATTAATCATGTCTTGCATTATGGGCACAATCTCTGTTTTTATTTGAGAAGTTATTTCTGATTTCATTTCTTCCTGATCCTCTTTCATTGCCACTTCAGGAAGTCCATGTTGTTGAGTATCAGATTGTTCCATCTTGTTGACCTTTGGACTTGCCTTAGGTGATCTGGAAGTCTGGTTTTGAGATGTGTTTACATGTCTTCTCATTTCAACAGATGCAGCCTCCTGTGCCTTTGCTGCAGTGATTTTTGCTCATCCAATGGTCTTCAGTTCTCAGCAAGCCACTAAGAAGCCTTTTCTCTGCTGCTCACTCATGCACCACTGCCTGGGTTCAGAATGCTGGCCTTCTGCATCCCTGTGCTGCCCTATTTTCTGGCCAGGTACTTCCTGGGGCCTGTAGACACTTGGGATTGCATCTGGACGTGTCTCAGACTGGGACCTGCCCCCCCATATAGCTGTTGTCTGGGAGGGCCTTTGGCTTGGGGCTGTGCACCCCAATCCCTTGTGTCTGAGCAGGCTACCAGCTGGGGTCTACACACACGTCCTTATGACATCAGTGTGGGCCTCTGGCTGTTGCTTGTGTGCCTGTGCAGCTCTTTTCTAGGTGGGCCTTTGGCTGGCTGGGTCTGTGAGTCTGAGTTGCTAGAGTCAGGGAGGGACCTTGGCTAGGACCTGCCCACAACTACACAGCTCTAGTCCCTGCCAGCTTCTCACTGGGATGTGAATGCACTTACTGATGGTATGGTGTGGGCCTCTCACCATTGCTTGTGTACCTGTGCAGCTCTTTTCCAGGCAGGCTTTGGCTGGACCTGTGGGTCTGAGGTGCTAGAGTCAGGGCCTCTAATATGTTTCTTATGTTTATATAGGAAGGCCTTTACTTCTCGTTCAATTCTGAAGGAAGCCTTTCTGAGTATAGTAATCTAAGTTCATGGTTATTTTCATCCAGAGTTTGAAAAACATTATTCCATTCCTTCCTTGTCTTTAGAGTTTCTCCTGAGAATTTTAATATGATTTAGATGGACTTGCCTTTAGAAATGATTTGGCATTTTTCTTTTGTTACATTTAATAGCATTTCTTTGCACTGTATAAATCATATTTTAATTGTTATGTGATGGATGTTTCTTTCTAGTCATGTCTATTTTGAGTTCTAAAAGTCTGTTTAACAACATGTTCATTCTTTTTTCAACACGGGAAATTTTCTGAGATTGTTTCACTGAATAGATATTCTGTGCCTATAGTTTGCATTTTGAGCCCCTCTTATACTCTAAAAACTCTTCAATTTGTGTTTTTAATTGTATCTCAGAGCTCTTGAATGCTTTTTCAATTTTTTCCTTTTTTGATATCTAAAGGTAATAATTCAATTTTATCTTCAAGATTTTGTATCCTGTTCAATCCAGCCCACTGGTGAGATCTACATTTATTTTTTATCTTGATTATTGTGTTTTTTATTTGCAATATTTTTCTTTGTCTTTTTTTCAGAATCTCTAACACTTTAGCAAAGTATTCCTTCATATCTTGCATTACCCTAATTATTTCATTCTTTGTTTTTGTACTCTTTGTGAGTAGATTGTTCATATTTATAATTATTCTTTCCATTTTTTGATATTTTGTCTAATTTGACATCACTGGAATCAGTTACTATGAAAGTATTATATTTTAGCGGAGTCATATTACCTTGTTTTCTTTTCTTTTTTTTTTGATTTATATATTCACAATTTTGCATTTTTTGTTTGGATATCTCTTTTACTTTTATGTGAGGGCCTTTTTACAGAATGATTTTCACTTAATGATGTGTCCTGGGATGTCATATTTATTGTGGAGTGTTTACTGTATTTCTGAATGGGTTTTACAGTATGGTTTTCTTGTTACTTCTTTGGTGGTGACTAGAGTGTTTTGACAGAGTGCATACTATGTTAGACCATGATGGTACTAATTTTCTGTTGGTTTCTGGAGAAATAAAACCATCATATTGGTTCAGGCAATTGTGTTACACACAGGTAACATCTTTTTAAAAAAATTTTATTGGTAAATTTTAGGTATAGAATATGCTGACATTCATTATTAGAAATTTGTACCTTTACATAATATATCTTTGTTCTTATTTTTTCCTCATTTACCTGCACTTCCTTCAACCCTTCCACCTATTACAAGACTTTGTTTCCATTTTTCCCTTTCTATCATATTAACTCCATTCCCTTCTTTCCTTTCCCCAACCCCTTCCCTTTGGACCTTTTCTTCCCATTTCACATTATCTATTATGCTTTTTGATTCTTATTTCAGTTTCTCACACCAGAGAAAATATTTTCAAATGTGTGTCCTATTTATTTCACTTAAGGTTATTATCTCAATGTGCATCTATGTAGCTATAAATGTCTCTAATTTACCATTCTTTATGGCTGAGTAGTACTCCATTTTATTTTTATAAAACACATATTCTTTGTGTATTCTCCAGTTGATGGGCAATGGGCTGTTTCCAAGTTTTAGCTATTACAAACTGTGCCGCTATGAACATGGGTGCACATATATCACTGTGGTATGATTCTTTTAATTCTTTAAGGAAGATACCCAGCAGGGGAATAGCTAGCTCAAATGGGACCTTTAATCCTAGTTCTTTGAGGTATCTCCATATTGATTTCCACGGTGGTTGCACCATCTACACTCCCACCAACAGTGGAATAGGGTGTCTTTTTCCCCACAGCCCCTCCAGCATTTCTTATTGGCTGATTTCATGATAGCATCCATTCTTCTGGGATGAGGTGGAATTTCAGCATTGTTTTCATGTACATCTCTCGAATGACCAGTGATGTTGAACATTTTTTCATATGTTTATTTTCTATTTCTACTTCTTTTTTCTGAGAAATGTCTGTTCACTTCAGATGCCCATTTTTTGATTGGGTCTTCAAATTTTGGAGGTATGATTTTTTTAAGCTCTTTATATGTTCCAAATAGTAGACCTTTGTCTGAGGAACAGCTAGTAAAAATTTTTTTCCCACATTGTGACTTCTGTTATTACTCCTGAAGTTTTGATAACAATGGAGGTTCCTCAAGGATGTGAGAATGATACTATTCTCTCATGGGTTTTTTTTTTCAGTTTATGTATTTTCTCTCTGCAGTTGTTATATGAATAAATACACAAGAATAGATCTTTAGACCCACACCAAGTCATGGCTACTTGGAGCCTGATCATCTGCTGGAGATTTATTTTTTTAGTTAAAATATTCCCCAAAGTATGAATGGAGTTAGGTTGTGCTTGGGGTAAGGCTTGTTACCTTTTACCTACAAAGGTACTGTAATGCAGCATCAAAGAATTTACACAAGATACTCAAAGTGTCACATTTGATCCCTAGTGCCAAGTAGAAAAGGGATAACTACTTACAATAATATTTACATATCAGTGAGCCTGCTACAGCAATATTATAAGAAATAAGTACCACCTATGACAACCTCAGTCCTGACAATAATCACTTCAGGAATGATAAAAGCAAAAGTACTATAAACTAGAAAGTTTTAAAGGGTGATATAAATACAATTAAAAGAGAAGAAAATGGGTATACTTACAAAAAATAGAGTATTCAATAAAAGAAAAAAAAGATAAAGCAGAAGAAAAGTAGAAGGCAGAGCACAGTGCCAGCTATGATGGTGAAAGCCTGCAATCCCATTTACCATTAAGGCCAAGGTAGAAGTACCAGGTGTGTGAGGCCAGCCCCAGCAACCCAGAGAGGCATTACATCAGGGCAAAAAAGTACTTTAAAATGATGTGTTGCAGTGACTACACACCTCTGGTTCAATTCTGAGCATCACCTTCCTAGATACTCCTGCTCCCACACATTCTCAGATACACACACACACACACACACACACACACGAATTAAAGATGAAATAAAAATAAATAATGAAATACATAAAAATAAAAAAAAATTATTGGCAGTATGTAAAAGTGGTTTTATTATAGGGATGGCAGTGTTGGTTCAGCATTGGAAGATCTACCCCCAAAAATAATCATTTTAACAGAGGAAAGGAGAAAGCCATATGATCCTGTCACTAGTTGGAGAAAGAGCATTGGACTAAATTCTACAGCTGTTCATGGTAAAAGCTATCAGGAGACTAGAAGTAGAACAG
>NW_004624789.1:13873246-13887502 GCF_000247695.1 Heterocephalus glaber | reverse complement strand
GGGTCTGTTGTAATTTCACCCTTTTCATTCCTAATTGCATGGATTTGGGCCTTCTCTTTCCTTTTTTTTGATAAGGTCTGCCCTCAATTCTTTCAGGTGAGCCTCCTCACATGCTAGCTTAGTAAGTCCTTTCAGAGATGTATGGTAAGTGCAAATAATGTTTCTACACACATAGATTGCTGTTTTATTTTGCTAATTATTTACTTTCTTCTGCAAAAGCCTCTTAGGTCAATATAGTCCTATTTACTTATTTTTACTTCTGTAAACTGAGATTTTGGTGTAATAGCAAAAAACAAAACAAAACATTGCAAGGCCAATATGCATGACTTCTCTCCTTTTTCTTTTTCTTTCTTTCTCTCTTTTTGTTTTTTGCAGGAGTGGTATAATTTCTGATTTTTTTCATTTGTATCTCTTATGCATTTTGCCAAACTGTTAATTTTGGTATGTAGCAACTACTCAGTCAAAATGTCAAATTTTCATATATTTTCATCAAATTTAAATGTCAATTTAATTGTCTTTTCATCTGCATATTTTGCTAATTAAAATGGAAGTTTGAGCTCAAAGACTGTGTTTCACTTATCATAGTGTCTCCAACAGTGCCTATTATACTGCAGCATATGTAGCCATTTGTAAAAATCCATGAGTTAGTGAAGTGGAGAAGAAACTGTTTAAAGTCTCTTGTAATAGTTGAGAAATGGCTTTATTGACCATCAGTATCCACTGGGGAGGTCATATTAGCTTCATATAGGGTTAATGTGTATGATTTTCCAGCTTTTGATTCATTCATGCATTCTTTCATTGATTCTACAAGCCTACTTGTGCACCATGTTTGCCAAGAGTATATTTTCTCTTTCTTCTTTTTTCTTTTTTTTAGTTCTTTTGGTTTTTTTTTTTTGAGACAGGGTCTATGTACTTCAGGCTGGTCTTGAACTCACTATGTAGCCCAATCTGGCCTTGAACTTGTGATGATCCTCCTGCCTCAACCTCCTGAGTGCTAGGATTACAGGAGTGTGCCACCACACCTGGTCAAGAATATATTTTAATATATTTTCAACTTGGAGTGAGTTATGAACTTCATAGTTCAGTATTGCTATCCAGGCCCTCTGAATACTGATTATCTCCTTGGGACACAAAAGGACAAATAGAGTTTAAAATACTGTGCAGACAATTGATATGTGACACAATGGGAAATTTTAAACCAGCACAGTAAGGGGCTGTAACTTCTAATTTTCTGTCTTTGGGGTTTTTAAGATTCTATTCTAACTTTGCATTGTATGATTGTGTTTTGGCTAAATTTCTGCTGTAGCTTTGCAGCCAGTTATTACATTAATTGTCTAAACACAAATCTATCCCCTGTGTATGGATGGTGATATGAGGAAAAAACAGACTTGGTGGTGTATTTTAGTTACAGAGCACTTGCATATCATGCACAACTCTCTGAGTTCAATCCGCAGCATTGCCAAAAACAAAACAAAATAAAACAAAAACTAATGAACTTTGAAGCCCCTATGTTTCCCAGCTTGTGCATCTGTGTGTGCCCAGAAGCCCTCGAGTGGCTTAGACTTAGCATCTGGCCACAGCTTGCTAAAATAGAACCTGGCTTGGTTCATGATTTCTGAGTTTCCCCCCTGCTTACTAATCATCAGGATTCATTTGTTTATTCGCATTAAAGATAGATTTTCCTGAATGCTTGCAAAGTGCTGGGGATATGAAAATGTGCAAAATGGACAAAAGCCCCTGTGTTCAAGAAACACATAGCACAATGACATGAAGAATAAAAACTCGTAAGAGGATAGAGATGATTGGCATGATCTTTTACACAAGGTTTAAAAAAAAAATCCTCCCTCAAAAGATGAAATCTGAAATGAGGTGTGGACTAAATGACAGAATAGGGCCTCAGGAAAAAGTATAGCAAAGGCAGTGATGTGAGCTAGCATGTATTTACAAATACCAAGGTATTGCTGGGAAGGAGTGAATGACAGGGTTGTAGCACAGAATGAGATTGGAAAGTGCCCAGACCAGGTAATCACTGGTCTAGATGGATGTTCTTTTCATGTGCCATGGGACACTATAAGACAGTTTTGAGTAAGTCAATTACATTATCTGACTTACTTTCATGGGAAGATGCACAGAAGGCAACATTGCCATGCCATTTCAGAAATTTAATATGCTGCTTCTCCAAAGTTCCATCATTAGCTATTGTTAGCTCTTTCCTTGTGGACTAAAGAGTTTCCTGGGGCCAGGCATTTAGCTCAGTGGTTTCGTCGCCTGCTGCGCAAGCGCTAGGACCCAAGTTCAATCCCTGGTACCAAAACAACAACAACAACAAAAAAAAGAGTTTCCTGAAGTGTGAACAAAAATGATGGTTGCCATCTTCATTCATGTGTATCTTTAAATATATTGACAAGTCATAAAACATTTAATTTGCTTAATTCAACCTCTGAGGGCTTTGATAGGAAATGATACAATTCCTTTCTTTCTATTTGAAAGTAATGATAGTGATTTTGTTCTTGACTAAACACTGAGGCTCCTGTACAGTACTACCTATCAGTTCAAGTCTGCCCCCTAGAGTATCCAGAGTGCCTTGACAGCCATGCTGAACTATAAAGTTCATTAATTCTAACACTCAATTTTTCCAGGATGTTATCCTCATATTTTATATGTTTCTCCATTACTTTAAAGTGTGTCAAATGATTCTTTGATAAGAAAAATAGGCTTCTGTCATAGGAGGAAGTATTAACTAATAATGCAATTTTTCACTCTGAGAGACTAATATATATGTATGATGGTGTTTTGCCTAAAATTGGTAGAATTAATTCAAGTTTTAAGACTCTGGTTACTTCAATCACACCTTGTGAGTAAATATAGTAAGCCACTACTATCATCTAGGCAACTATTGGGTTTGAAGAATGCAAAGATGATTAAGATTTGGTTCTTGCCACTAAGAGTGGACAGTCTAGATGGAAAGATGGACATGTAAGGAAATCATGACATTAGATGATAAAACTTATATGAACTATACTGTAGCACAGGAAAGAAGTTGAATGTGCAAGACCATTTTATTTGGAGATGTTAAGACTGAAAAAAGGAAGAAAGAAAGAGAAGAAAAGAAAGGAAGAAAGAGGAAAAATGGGGAGAGGACAGGAAGATACATTTAGGTACAACAAACCTTACTTAAAATGTAACTATATTAGAACAGTTAACCCACAACAAAACCTTGAATTAATTAAATGTCAATACATTTTAAACTAAAAACAAAAATTCAAGTAATAAAAAGATTTGAGAGTAAATAAGGGTGTAAATCAGTACTAATAGAAATATAATGTAAGATACATATGTAATTATTAATTTTAGCAAGGTGTAGTGGCACAAGCTTGTAATCCCAGCTCTGGAGGCTGAAACAGCAGGATTGCAAGTACCGTGCCACCCTGACAACTTAGCAAGATTCTTTCTCAAAATAAAAAATAAAAATAGCTTGAGGTGTAGTTCAGTGCTTTCTGGGATCAATCCCCAGTACAATAACAAATGTGTGTGTGTGTGTGTGTGTGTGTGTGTGTGCGCGCGCGCATGTGTGGCTCCACATGCTTTTTAAAAGATGAAAATAATTTTAATAATATATTTCATTTATCCAAATTTATCTGAAATAAATGTCATTGTTTCTTTTATCGGTATATCTTTGGAGATATACTAGGACTGAGTACAGGAAACGTCTATGAGAATGGAAGGAACTAGGTAAATCCAAGTGACCTTTAGAGGCAAAATAGGCAGAATGATTAACTGGATTCAGAATGAGAGGAGTACACATGGTTTCAAACTCAAACAAGTCCTTCCTTGGGCAAGTGATAGATGATGCTTCCCACCCACTGAGACAGAAGACATAGCATGGGGATAAATGGACAAAGAATAATACTTCACCCTTAAGACAGGCTGAGGAATAATATTTCACCCTTAAAAATGTCATGGAACATGCAACTGATCATATTTCCAAGGAACACTTAAATATATGACTGTGGTGTGCAGGAAAGAGACTGCACTACACGGGTAGATTGGGAGCCATCAGCACATAAGTCATGTGAATGTCTGAGATTTCCCAGAGAGAATAGAGTGATATGAGTGGTGAGGCAGAAACCAGAGGAAAAAAGATATTTAAGTTACAAGGATCCCTCACCAAAAATCTACCAGGAGTGATTAGAGAGGCACAAAGAAACCCAAGAGAATATATGGTTTAACAGCCCAAAAAAGAACTTCAAGGGGGACAGAGTTGCCAACCATGTCAGAAGCTTCCAGAAAGTCACACAAAGTAAGGACAGCAATACCTTTACAGAAGTTTACAGAAAGGAGCTCATGAGTGACTTTGAAAATAATAAATTCTACAGAGGGTAAGAGAGAAGTCGCATTTCTACAGGCTGAAAATTGAAGGAGTAATGTAAATAATTCCTCAGAAAGTTTTCTATGGAAAGGAAGACAGCAGATGTGGTATCTACTGAATATGCAGAATGGTACCTATTGGTATATTACAAAGATAGGTTTTTTTATGATGCCAGAGACTTAACCCATTGAAAGATTATTGGAAAGAAATCATTAAAAGTATGATTTTCAAAGATGCTAATCATATATTGTCAACTGAAAAGAGATCATGACTTTTTAAAGTGGTTTATGTGTAAGTATAGCCATGTGTACACATAGATAACATTCTACAAGGACATACGCCAAGGTATGTAACCATGTGTATCTCTGAATAGAGAGACTAACAGAATTTTAATGTTTATTCTTTTACTTAATTTACATTTTTAGTATAAAAGGTTTTGTAATACAACAAAAGCAATAAAAACTAGAGATTTCATTTTCAGGAAATCCCATATCCCCACATTCTATAGTTCTCAAAGTGTGTTGAAAACTACTTCATTCCAGTTTGATGAAACATAGCATAAAATTCTTACTCATAATTTTTCCACATACTGCCATCATGAGTCTAAAAATGGAAAGAATTCATAGATATCCTCGCTGGAGTAGGAGGGGGCTACTTATTCACCAACTTAGCCTAGGTGGTCCATCTATATTTCCCCTTTCCCAATGGATAAGCCACATTTCCCAGATCTCTCTATAGGAACCAATATAAATGAACAAACTGTCCCCAAATCTGAAAAATTTTGGCAAAACTAAAAAGTAGTCAAATCCAAATTTACCCATGCCTGCAACACAAAGCAGATTTGATGGCAGGTCAGATCCCATCCTCCCTTTCAGTGATGGCAACCAAGAAATAATCAAAAGTCACCATATAATAGCTTAACATCATTTTTCATTATTTGTATGAAAAAGTATAATATTGTTAAAAGACCACATGAAAGTATCAACCCAGAATGGATCAAAATACAAGTTTCATGAAAATTAAAATATACCAATCAAGAAAATTAAAATATACCAATCAAGAAAATAATTTACCTTTTTATCTTATTTTTCTGTAGTTTCCTTTTACTTCTTTCTACTACCTATGTAAAGTAAGTGTCTTGCATAAGCAATCAATTACACTATTAGTTATAAGTAGTAGATTTGGGAGATTTTATTTTTTACAAAATGGAGAATCTAATTGCCCTTAACATTTGAAGATCCAAGACAAAGATAAAGGATAAACATGGAAAATATTGGAGAGTTTCAGTATCTTCTCTCCAGGGGAAAAAATAGTTATGGAATATGAGCTCATCAAGTTAAAACCCAGAGCATAAAGCTGACATCAGAGAATCAGTCTACACCCATGTAATCATGGTGCAGCCTACCCTGCTCCTGGTTTTCTCACTTCCATACAATCATTCACATATACATCACACACTTCTAAACTGTGATTCACTTCTAAAGGGAAACATAGACCCTGGCCACATGAAAAGAATTAGCATTAGCATCAGAATGGGTCGGCTCTAGCCCTAACTGCCACCACACTAAAGTTACAGAACTTTTCTAGACTTTAGTTTCCTCAACCAGAAAGTACAGAATAATAGATCTGTGACAGCTAATATCTGTGGTCAACTTGGTTAGATTAAGGGATACCCAAATATCTTAGCTTCTTTTTTTCATTGCTGGGCCAAATACCCCATACTCAAAGTTTAAGGAGGAAAGGTTTATTTTTGTTTTGTTTGTTTTTGGTACCGGGGATCGAACTTGGGTCCTTGTGCTTGCACAGCAGGCAGTGAAACCACTGAGCTAAATCTCCGGCCCTATTTTTAGCTCACAGTTTGTAGAGGTTTCAGTCCATAGTTGGCTGTCTCCAAGGCAGGGCAGCATGGGAGAAGGGCATGGCAGTGTAGAAACAATCCATGGTAGGGTAGGCAGGAAGCAGCAAGAAGCATCAAACCTTCCTTTCTCTTTTACCTGATCCAGGCTACAAGCTTATTGGACAGTGCCACCCACACCCAGGGTGGACCTTCCCATTATCAACACCCAGAACTGTGCTAAGCCATTCAGTGGACTAATTTAGTTATCATACCCTTAATCCATATTCACACACCTTTAATTCACATGCATACACCCTAGATCTAGCCACCTCTGAAAAGCCTTACCTTCATGAGGCTTTGGGAAAACATCTAGATACAAGCCATAACAACAAATAACAGGTAAAGCAATATTTCTGTGTGTACTTATGCAGGTGTTTCTGGAAGAGATTGGTATTTGAGTCTCTGGGCTAAGTAGGGAGGATCTGCTCCCATTCAATGTGAGTGGGCACCATCTAATTGACTGAAGGCCCAGATAGAACAAAAAGCAGGGGGAAAGTGAATTCCCTCTCTCTTCTCTCTTCTCTTCCTCTTCTTCCTCTCTCTCTCTCCCCCTCCCTCTCTCCCTCTCTCTCTCCCTCTCTTTCTCTCTCTCCCTCTTTGTTTTCCTCCCTTCCTACCTCCCACTCCCTCTCCCTGTCTTTCTCTCTTTTTTGCTTCTGTCTCTTTTGCTTATGTCTCTCTGGAGAACCCTGACTACTATTTGGCATGTTAATTATAAGTTCACTTCAAAAGATGGCCATTAGACATACTTACATAATTACATCTAATAAGGAAGTAAAAAAGAGTTACATCAAAGACTTCTATTTAAGATTTGTAAAGTTCCTAGGGAAGAAGAGATGATAAAAAATAGGTGAGTGGCTCATTAAAAAGATTCTTTATAGGGCCAGGGATTTAGCTCAGTGGTTCCCTCGCTTGCCTTGCAAGTGCAAGGACCCGAGTTCGATCCCTGGTACCAAAAAAAAAAAAAAAAGATTCTTTATACATTTTCAGAAATTACTTTATTCTATTAAAATGCCTTTTATTCTTTTTAACCTCATAAAAAGGCAAAAAAGCAGATTACACTCTCAAGTAAAATGCCAGAAGTAGCTGGAATATGATGCAAGTCATCTTCAGAAGTAGTCATTCCAACCTCCCACTTGAGTCAGTCAGCATCTGCAGATGCCCCTATGCAGCTGTCATCCTGACATCCTGAAATGGTGAATGGGGGTGCAAATGAATAAGTGGTATCTGTCATCATTATGTAGAAACAAAATACTATCCAGGCCCTTTTTCACCCACAGGAGCCATGTATGTTTCTCAGTATTCTTCCCGCATAGAGCTCCTTTGTTCCCCCACTTTCTTGCACAATCTTATCTCCATCCTCAGGCATTCTCTCCCATTTTTGTCCTTTCTTCTTTCAGGTCCCTGAAAGAGACAGGTCACAAAAGAGTAGAAATCAGCCAGCTCCAAGTTTCTCTGAACAGTGCTACACAAGGAAAGCCCTGATCATACAGCAGACTTCTGCATAGTTTCCTGAAATAATTAGCATAAATTCAGTGTCTTAGTTAGTTTTCCCATTGCTAAGACAAAATATACAACACTTAAAGTTGGAGGAGGAAAGGTTTATTTTGGCTCACGGTTTGTAGAGGTTTCAATCCATAATTGGCTGAATGTGAGGCAGTGTGGCATGGCAGAGAGGCATCTCAGAGGAGAAAAAACAGTTCATGGCATGAAATGCAGAAGGCAGGAGCCATCAAAAGCAGGATACAGCCACCTGCCATGTATAATCGGACGCTCCGCTGGTTCCGAGTGGCCAAAGGTGGAAGCACCAAGGACCATGTCCCAAAGCAGAAGGTGGCAGATGGCTATGCACCATTTGTTTCTTTGACTGCCAGAGAAAGTACTTTTACTGTTGTCTCCACTATTGAAGAAGATGTCCCAGGTCCAAGACACTATAATGTTTCAGAAGCACAATGTAATATAAAAGGAGGCTATAGTCTACAAAACCAAGAGAAGCATTTTAAGAAGTTTATTTTGGATAACTCAGGACCTGCAAATTATGGACAGTCTTATTGTGGAACACTAGATATTCTGAAGAGAAAAATACTAGAATCTAAAGAGCATATTCAATCGAAAATTTCAAGAACACCTACTGTTACCAGAAATGTAGATGTTCCTTCAATTCCTTCTTGTGGACAGTCGTATGGTTGTCATATAATGAAGATGGCAGAATTATAAAGTGCTTTCCACCTGCAAGTGATAGCACCATAGGACCAGCATACTACAAACCTCAATTTGACGTTTCCATTGCAACTTTGAAATACAAAGGTATACATTTTGGCAATGCTTCAGGAAGAAAAGAGTTACCTAAAAAGTTAGGTCCTGGTCCTGGACAGTATGAAATAGTCAAGGAAAAGACATTACATTATGAAAATATTAATATCAAGAAAGATCAACAGCAAGATTATTGCTCAAATATCCCACGATTTTATGAAGTAATAGAAATGCAAGAGGAAAAAAAGGTAGGTTGAAAAGTGGCTACTTCATCTTTTTTCAAGATTTTAAACATTGAGTCCCTTTTCACAAGGTTGAAGTTCTCTTAGAATTAATATGTGTGCTAGCTGTACCACTCAATGAATACTCTAAATGGGACTGTATTAAATCAAATGGTCCCTGCCTCTGCTTGAACACTTCTTTTCATACGGAACTCACTATCTCTAAGTTTTCTTGTTTTAGTGTAACAATTTCCCCCCCTAAAAATGTTCTTAAACTGACCTAAACTTTTCTACTTCCTGCATCCTTGTATTGTCCATTTTTGTATGATTTTTTATCAGTCTCTTTTTTTTTTCTAGTGAAGATAAATGTTCCAGGTCCTTTTGACTTTTAATTAATTTTAAGATCACTTATTTTTCTTTGAAGTTATATAAAAGTCTTCAGTCAGAGAATCTCTCTCTTTTAGTATGGTACTTAAAACTAAGCATAATATTCTGGATACACCCTGATAGTACGTAGTTATGATTCTCATTTTCCTTCTTCTGGACAGTGTATATTTACAAAGATAAAATCCATTTTAATACATATTCCACTTTTTTTTTTTTGGTACCAGGGATTGAACTCGGGTCCTTGCGCTTGCGCAGCAGGCAACAAAACCACTGAGCTAAATCCCCGGCCCATATTCCACTTTTTTATAGCAACATTTCAGTTTACTTGTTTAGAACTTGTAGGAAACTGGATTTTTAAAATTGTACTTAAACTTAAAAATTATAGTACAAAAATTTAAGAATGGATGCATTTAGACTGAGGATATACGATTCTCTATTGAAAAATCAGTAACTTTCAGTGAGAAATTTTTCCAAGATTTCCTTGGTCTTCTGAATATTAATCATCAAGGAAAAATACTATTTATCAGAAATAAAACATGGTATAATATTAAAAGAGCATATTAAAATAGCAATACAATTGGTTTCTTAACAGAACATATATCTCAAAGCAGATAAAAGTGTTAATTTTAAATCAGAAGATTCCAATGACTATAATCATTTCAAAATATTCTCAGAAAAATGTGAAAAAAATTTGTTTTCATTAAGGTTTTATTTATCAATAGAATGAATTTACACATATTATCTCAGATGTCAGTAAAAATATAGAAAAATAACAGTGAGAAAATAATTTTCATCTTAAGTTGACTTTCAATAAAAAACCTTACTATTACATTTTTAGAAAGCCTTCTTTCATAGTATTACCCTACTTTTGTTGATAGAAGAAAGTATATATATTAGATGATTTTCAAATTAATATCAGGATACTTTTATTGCTGCATTGCTTACTGTGTTGTTGAGATAACTGTGATCTGAGATTTTTTTTTGAAATTGTGGAATAGCTAGTAAACAAGACGAACTATAATTCATAGCAAGAACATACATTTTCTTTATTTAAATTTAGTGTCTGTGCACTTTTTCTTATTAACTGTAAAATCTTCACTTGATTATATTTCCTGAGTGTGAGGACTATGTATTCTTTAGCATTGTGCCTTTACAGTTTCACACAGTGCCTAAAACCTGGTAAGGACTCAATCAATATTTATTTAATAAATGCATTCTTTTTTCTTAGATACTTACATCATTTTATATTTTAAAGGAACAAAAGTTTTTTTTCAAGTGTGAAATATTTTGTGTTTGTGCAAAGATTTTGATATGTTAACTTTTTAGTTCACTTTCAGGAAAATAATTTTTGAATGAGTTTTTCTTCAGATACTTCTGCTTGTAGTTTTGATTTCCACTTATATTCTTTTCCATTTAAAATTATTGTAAGTCATGTGCCAAAATATTATCTCATTATTATCCTACCAAATGTCACTAATATTTTCCTGGGAAACACTAGAAGAAAATGAATGGTAATACTAGAAATCTTGGTATGTTGAGGGAATAGGACAGAGGAAATGTGAATGTTCCAAAGACCTGAAGATTTTATTGCTTCTCTGTTGTTTATTAGACAGATGTGATACACAGCTTAAATTTGACCATATTAAAGGGTATTTACCCCTAACTATATATGTGATTTGAAATACATTTTTTTCAGTATACGACTTTTCCCAGGGGTTTGCTTGTTTTTCTGTCATAACTATATGAAATGTGACTGTTTTTCTTCAAAAATCATTTCTGAAAACAATTATGATAAAATAAGAATTTTGATGTACCAAAGAGTATTTATTAAAACAGTGTAAAAGTATTTGTATTTTCTGCATATTTAGTATATAACTAATAAATATTTTGCTCAAAATAAGTATTTTTCTACCAGTGCATCCCAACGCTATGGGAAAAAATTAAAAGTACCTTTTATTTCCTTACCCTAGAAATCATAAAAATAACAAGAAATTGAATGAGCTACTTGAAATACAGGGGCTTTAATGTACATGACATTTCTCAATGCTTTACTGTCATAACAAGTATTTGTTCCTAAGGTACATATAATTGTAATTTAAGTTTTTAGGTAAATGAGGGAAGATGGTTTCTTTCTGTTCCTAAACTGCATATTTCTTGGCCCATATAATGCTAAATGGTAATTGCCCAATAATTATGATGAATCACTAAATTTTCCATCATCGTGTACACAGCTAAGTGCTGAACGTGTGTGTTAAGCAAACAAGAAGGAGAAGGCGAGAGGACTTGTGAGTGTTGAGTTGGAAGAATGTTTCCTCGGAGATGGTTAAAACAGACTGGTCACTACAATGTGCAGAGCAGATGATAAGTTCAATTTGAGACTATTGAATTTGGAGAAAAATTACAGAAAGTAGAAATTGGAAAATGGGAAATTTCAAATTTATGGATGATGGAGATACAGATTTGGCAGTCATATTCAATATGCTTTTTGAATGAAGTTATTATATATCTGAAAATGATGCTTAGGATTTCTCTTTCCTGAGACTGGTACTATTGCTTAGTATCTAAATATGGAAACATTAAGATGATTTAAATAGTGCTGTCAACTCTTTGGATGAAGACATTTTCTGATTTCACAAAAAGTACAATGAGTATATTTTAATGAATATAAGTTTTTAAATTACCATAAGTATCCTTGAGATCTATTTAATTCTGCTACAGTGATTTTCAGTACATCTTAAGAATACATACGACATTATAATTTACTGAGAACTTATTAAAAATACAAATACTAACTTCTCTTCAACCTGAATCTTTCCCTCAGAAGTATGCTTTGCCTTTGGCAGTGAAAACTTGTTTTAGCACTGTCTCCTTAAATATTAATAAGGCTTTAAGAAAACTCTGTCATATGCAAAAGCACTTAACAATTGTTTCTATTGACGTTCTTTGATTTGGTAATTCAAAATGTGTGAAGTTGTCATATTAATTTTACTTCATTTCAAAAAAGTAAAACTTCATTACGTGGTGCCAATACTTTGGATCTTTACTGCAATAAGACTTCATTTCTCATATTTATTAAAACAAATGTTTAACATTATGTGTGGTAAGATATATGAAAATTTGCCTTGTTCACTTGAGTAAATGTAAATCATAAATTTTTAGTTCTTTTTTGTTGTTGCTGTTTTAAGGCAGGGTCTCCCGTTGTAGTTCAGGCTGTCCCTGAACTCACTATATTCCTTAGGCTGGCCTCGAACTTGCAGTGATCCTCCTGCCTCAGCCTCCCAAATGATGGGATTACAGGTGTGCACCATCACACCCAGCAAGAAATTTTTAGTTCTTTTGGATGTATTATGCAGTGGAAATAGCCTGGAACTATATATTTTAAATTTTTATTTATGCATCTATATACACTTATCAAAATTTTCAGATTTTTAAAAGCTATATTTTAATATATAATTTGAAAACTAGGGTTTTCTCTGGATTGGTAATCTTATCTAGATGTTTTAATAGAAACTTATAGCTTCAAATAATTATGATTGAGCTTTTAAAAAAATTAATAAAAAGAAGAGAAACATTTTACAGCCTATCATGATATATTTTGATTTTCTCTTATGGATGGATTATTCCATTATTCCTGATGCAACATTTTAATCTTTTCACTTATCACTGCTTGTCACTAATATTTATTGTTACCTGTTTACTTGACTTTATAACAGGCACTTGGCAATTTATTGCAGTTAGAAATATGTTGTTGCAACCTTGAAAGAACTTGGCTTTCAGGATGAACAAGAAGAATTGCATATAATTAAATATATTTTCTCCCAAACCAAATAGTTGTTTATTTTGAAGTTATTGTATCCAAAAGTCTGAGTACTTACTTTCTCACTTTCTTAAAAAAGCTTCCAGTTTTTCAGTGAAGTTCTTCAAGAGGAAAAAAAATGCTTCAAAAGAGATGAGAGGAAAGGATTAAATAAAAAGAAGTGGGCAAAATTATGTGTGGGGAAGAGTAAAGAAGAGGTTGAAAATACTTATTGCTTAAACAAGGATTCAGGATCCTTTGGAGCACATACTGTCTTCAAATGTAATTGTAAAGTGGTTTGTACTGTTGTAATTGAATTTTGTATTCTAAAGTTATATTCAAGGTAAATGTTAAGAACTATATAAAATAAATAAAACCTATTTGGATTTTTTTTTAAAAAGCAGCATGCAGGAGGCGACGGCAGCAGCCCTCTTTCTGTCTCTTGTAGTCTATCCAAGCTGCATACCCTTGCCCCAGATATCACTCAAGCCCATGGTAGGCTTCCCATTATCCACACCAAGCACTATCCCAAACGAATCAGTGCTAATTTAGTAGTCACACACCCTTAATCCCACCATCACATACTCTAGGATCCAGCGACCTCTGAAAAGCTCTATCTGTGACTTCATGAGGCTTTGGGGGAACATCTAAGCACAAGCTATAACACCCAATTTATTATATTGCTAAATTTTTACTCATAAAGAGAGGAACAGAGGGCCTTAATATCACAATGGGTCTAAGAGGGGAGTTCAACCTGTTTACAACTGTGACTGCTGGCCTCCGGTGTACCAGGGGATGTGATTTCACCTAACACTGAAAGTAGCAGTCTCCTGGAGCTTTTTGAAAAGGAAAATGGAATCACAAATGGAATGAATTCTAACCTACCCATATTTATTCCCTTAAATTATATCAATATTAGTGTTTGCACTAAGGTTTGATGTAAAGACTGTAAAAAATTAAGTGTTAAGGAATAGCATAAAACCAAATTTGCATTCCACAAGTTTTCCCAGGGTATTGAGAGGAGACTTGACATTTATTCATTGAATCACTGCACATACAATGTTACTCTAGGATCAGGAGATACTGCACCAAATACAGAGACTCTAACTTCTAGATAGTCTTTCTAGGTGGAGAAAGACAAACCATCAGTAAGTACAAGAGCCAATTAAAATGTAAAGTGAATGTTGAAATTTTTTTAAATATATTACCATAAAAGACAATGTTAATAATGCCTGCTCAAAAAAAATGCTTCCCCTCGTTCAGAATACATTTATTCCATTGTTCTTGCACTTTCTGAAACACTTCTGGAAGTCGTTGTCCATTTCTTTTCTTT
>NW_004624789.1:13847293-13859690 GCF_000247695.1 Heterocephalus glaber | reverse complement strand
CAATGATGAATGTAACTGTATTGTATACCTAAAATGTACCAATAAAGTTGATGGGGAAAAAAATTAAAATATAAATAAATAAATATTAAATAACACTCTCTTCTGCTCAGCCTCCCTCCATCTGAATACTTGCTCTAGTTTAAGAATAGAGAGGTGGGTCATACGGTGACTAAAATCTTCCAGTGATCTTCTTTCCACAGTCACACCAATTTGAACAACTTTTCACTCACTAAACTAACTTCATAAGAGCTATAGAAGCCAGGTGAGAGACCCTGGTTTTAATACAATATGTAAAGATACACTGAAGAAGACAGAAAGAAAAGCATGTCCCCCAATTCCAAACAACATGCATCCTAGAGAGAGACATACCTCATGTACTTGGAAGAGGAAGAAGGAATTAAGTTCAAGCCCTAACCTTGAAAACTAATGCCAGGCCCACCACCATGAAACCCAGTAGCAGGCAGAACCACAGAACCCCCTACTGTAGGCCAGCCTCATGAATTAAACTTCTGGAATCATGTTAGCCAGGCAGCCAAGGGACTGCCTCCACCACTCCTCCTCCAACCTTGGGCAGCAGAGGGAAGAGCTAAACTGTGCCCACTAGGGAGCAAGGCATGAAAGTTAGCACAAGACTTTACCTCAAAGCTCACTACCAGGCCCTGCAACAGTAGGACTCAGTGCCAGGCAGAAACCAAGAGTCTCTATATTCAGAAATATACAGACTGAGCCTTTTCATCCATCCCAGCATGATATAGAGATCTGTACCCATACAGAACAATTGTATGCATCATTTCCAACTGCAATGTGGGCTTGGGTATATGCCTGAATTGTGCAGATCCTTGCAGCTGTGAGATTCAGGTGCAATTCAAGGCTTAGCCTTGGAAGACAAGGGACTGTCTCTACCAACAATACTACACTCAGATAGCACAGCATAGAGCAAGAACCTATTCACCAGAGGTGAAAAGGGTGGTAAGCATAGTACTTTGCTATAGAACTCTCTGCTAGGCTGGGCAGATTACAATAGCATTCTCACCCAGGCCAGTGCTCATAGATGAAGCCTCCAGAACATCCCCACTGCCAGAAAAGACACATGGCCCCAATCTATCAGACTTACATTTCAGCCAGCATCACTTCTTTCTGGTTGCAGCATTCTTGGGCTACGAGTCCACCTCAGAGCAACAGGCATCCAGGGAAGTGCAAGCCTTAGTCCTGCCCCAGTACTGCACTGGTCTCAAAGGGCTATGGGCTCAAGGTATGACCCAGCATTATACCATTAGTGGCCAAAGGACTGCCTACCTCATTTCTCCTCCAACTTGTTGCAGCACACATGGAAAGAAAAATTTTCTACTTCTGGGAAGAAAAAAAAAGGCAAGCACCAAGTTGTACCACAGGAGCCTGGGGCTGGTTTTTCCATAGTGATTCTGCTCAGAATCTCACTATCTAATCACAGGCTAGTAACCATGGATTGAGATGATGAACTATCCTTCTTAGGTGCTTCTCTGATTCATGCTGTATAACATATTCCCTGAAGATTTGGGACAAAGCTGAGCTTTGATTGCCCTCTATTGATGAAATGGTGACAACACACCAACACTGGGCTGGTGGCAAACCTGGATAACCCATTGCAGAAATAGTGGAAGTTACTAAAGGCTCAGAGAACACAATTAGCCTGCTTCAAATTTCAGGAAAGACAGGAACAAGCAAAACCAGATTATAAAAACTGGAATAACTACCTAATCCCTCTGTTATGGTTTAGATATAGATGTCTCCCCAAATCCTCATGCATTCATAGACAGGGCTTTGGGAATGATTAAATAATAGTGGCATTATTATACCTAACTTGCTTTTAGGTGGTTGGGTCTGATCCAAAGAGATGGGCTACTCCTGACGTGACCTGGTAGGGTGTGTCTCCCTCCCCAGCTCTTTCCTTCCTCTCTGCTTCCTAGCCAATGTGATGTTTGATCAGCTTTTTCTCTATTATGCCCCTCTACTATGCTGTCCTCCCTTACAGTCAGCTGAACAAGACTGAAACATGAGCCAAAATAAACCTCTTTTCCTTTAAGTTGTGGGTGTTGAGTATTGTGTCTCAGTAACAAGAAAGCCACTAAGACAGATTTTTTATTACTAGAGAAGTGGGGTTGTTGCTGTGACTGTACCTGACCATGGGGTTAATAACCTTTGGAACTAGAAAGGTTTGGAGATGCTTGCTGAAAAAGCAGCTCTAGAATGCTATAAACCAAGCTTGACAAGAGATTATAGTCATTTCTCAGAAGCACAGAATGCTGATAAAAAGGCAAACAATAAAGACTAGGCTTAGAGAACAAAGATTCTGTTGACAGTTGGGATAGAGACCATGTATGTTCTGCTCTGGCAAAAAAATTGTCTACATTTTGCTCATGTCCTGAGACTTTGTGGGAGAGTGAGATTGGGAGCAACAGACTAATTATTCTGATGGAGGAATTTCCAGGTAGCCTAACATTCAGGCTGTGGGATGGATACTGCTTGCAGCTTTTAGCCATGTTTATACTGAAAAATCAGAAGCATAAACTCCATTTGAAAAGTTTTTAATTTCCCCAGAAAGGAAGTACCTGTAAAGTTAGAAAAGGAGAAAGCTTGGTTGCTAAAAAGATAGGCACTAAAATGAAGCCAAGTAATTTACAACAGGACAATAGGAAAGATGCCTTGAGGAACCAGCAAGGCCCCATCCTTTGTGGGCTTAAAATTTCAAAAGTGAAAGACTGCTTTGAGAAGAGAGCCCCAGGGCACTGTGCTAGAGAACAGCTGCCTAGGGAATTTGTTCTCTGGGATTTGGTTCACAGTGCTTAGCCATCCAGGCACCTGAGGGCCTCTGCAGCCATGATACAAGAGGGTCTGGCTACTGTTTGATCTAGTGGAAGACCTTGATACCATCCACATGGTTAGGTTTGCAAACATAAAGAATATGAGAGTTGTGGGGTCAGGGAGGCTTCCACTCAGATTTCAGAAGAGTTTGCTCTGAGTCTCAGAACAGACTTCAGACTTTAGCCTTTCAGCAATGCTGGAACTATAAAAACTTTGGAAAGTCTTAGAGACAGACTAAATAAATGCATTTTGCATAAAGAGATAGGCATGAGTCTTGTGGGGGTCAGGAACAGAATACTGTGGTTTACAACTAGATTTCCTCCCAAAGCTTCATTCACCCATAGGTGGGGCTTTTGGAAAGTAACTGGATAATGCATACCCATAGGTGACTTGCTGTTAGGTGGTTGGGTAGGGTGGGAAGAGGTGGGCCACTAGGGGCATGACCTGGAAAGGTATATCTCCCTCCTGGCTCCTCCCTTCACTTTCTCTGCTTCCTGGCTGCCTTGATATGAGCAGTTCTCCTCCACCCAGGTCTTTCCACTATGCTAGCAAACATGCAAGAACTGAAACTTCTAAAACATAAAACAAAGTAAACCTCTCCTCCTTCAAGTTGCTATGTTGGTACTTTGACCCAGTGTTAAAGAAAGAGACTAAGACACTCTCAATTGTGCAGGCAATGTTGCACACCAACAAGCATAAAGAATTTTTAAGAAGTATGACCTCACCTAGCAAAATGAAAGAACAAAAATTGCTCAGATGGTATGGTGGTTAATTAATGGTCAACTTAAGTGGGAACACCCAGCTGAATTGAGTTATCATGGTTCTGGGGAACAGTATAAAAGGAGAACAGGAGGTGAGGATTTTATTCAAATTTCTCTCAGAGAAGCTATGGCTGTTTTCAGCTGAGCTCTGCCTTTTCCAAGGATAGCTGTTCTGCTCATGGGATGAGCTTCACCTTGAGTGTCTCTTTTGGCCTTTGGCACAGATACTTCAGCTGGAAGCTCTCGTCTTGGCCTTCACCTTGGGTATCAGCTCCTAGTTCTCAGCACAGATTCTTCAGCTTCCAGCATCTGCTTTTCAGCCTGCTGGTGCAGACTCTCTAGTCTCTGGCGCCAGCCCTTGGACTTTCTGGCGCAAACCCTTTGGTCTTCCCTCATAGAATCCTCGGTCTCCTGATATGGACTTGCACGGGACACTGCCATGGGCTCTAGGCCTTTAGCTGGACTTGTTCAGGACATTGCCATGGGATACAGGCCCTTGGCTGGATTCTTCAGATCTCTAGCATGCAGACTGATTTTGTACTCTTCTATATATGACTCCAGTAAGAACTGACTAATACAGATGGAAAATTTTAAGTATTTGTTTTAGTAAATCTCAATAAAAGAGTACAAAAATGATTCAATACTTTAACATAGAAAAAATTCAGAAATGGAAACAATTTTTGAAAATCAAACAGAAGTCCTTGGTCTGAAAATTACCCTAAACAAAATTAAATCTACAATAGAAAGTATCAATAACAGAATGGATCTAACAAAAGAATAAGTGAATTTGAAGACTATTTGAAAATACTCATTTGGAGAAATGGAAAAGAAAGAATGAAAAAAAAACTTATGAGAACTTTGGGGCAACGTTAGCAGAGCAAATATTCTAATCAAAATATTTCAAATCTCAGAGATTTTTGTGCTAAAGGAGCTACACTTTACCTGTTTGTGATTTCTATGGGAATTGAGTAAAAGAATGTTCAACCAATTGGTAACAAATATCTCTCAAAACCATCAATTTCTTTAATCCAAGTTACCATTATCTTTTACTCTGATTACAGCAGTAGCCTTTAATAGTGCACACCCTCCTGAGTGAATATCCTGCATCCAATCCCATTCCCTTTATTTTACTCTACTCCCAGAAGCCAGAATAGTGAAGGATGAGAAGGAGAAGGAGAAGGAGGAGAAGGAGAAGGAGAAGGAGGAGAAGGAGAAGGAGAAAGAGAAGAGGAGGAGGAGCAGAAAGAAAAGAAAGAAGAAAGAAGGGGGGGAAGGAAGGAAGGGAGGGAGGGAAAGAAAGATGCAGCAGCACCACCACCACCACATATCTGGCTACCTTTTCATTTTGCACCCCATCATGTACCACCTCACCCCTCCTGTAATACAGCCTCACTGGTATTTTGACATTACCTCCAGCTCACCTCCTCCTACACAGCACAGGCACTAATAAGACAGTCCTCCCCTCTGTAACTTCTTTCACAACCTCACCCCTTCATCTTCCCTAATGTCTGATGTGACTACAGTCCCTTTGCTGATACCAAGTCCCTCTTATTAGACTCACACAAAATTTAGAGCTAAAATAGCATAACAGGGCATTCATGTTCTGCCTACGAACTTTCTCAAAGACTTTCAAAAAAGACACCAAAAAAGTCCTTCATACACAATGTGCTCTGCACACCTCACACAAAGATACAAATTTCTGTACCAAAGCTTATCTTTAAGACTACAGAAATTCAGACCAGACTTTTCTAGAAACTACCTTCACAATGAGCAGAGATCAACTCTTGCCTTCAGCATCCGAGAACAATGGACTTTGTATCTAAACAGCTGCTGTGAATTTCTCCCTGTTTGCCAATAAAAGCTTTCCTTACCCTTTTCTCTTTTGGTCCATCACTGGCTTGCCCTCACATATGTCCAGATTATAATTTACTCATTTCTGAATGTATAATAAATTCTTTATACTTGGAGATAATTTTTTCCTTTCTTTACAACATTGACATAGCTAATCATCCTTCACTGTCAGGAGAAACTGCATTTCTCCAAAAGGGCTTTCCTGACCATTGTGATTCCTTCAGGTTGCTCTTAGATACTCTCCCAGGATATTATACTTCTATGATATTTATCACAGGTATAATCAATAATTTTGGTAATTTGGCTCAATATCTCTCTTTTATGTGCTTTATCACATCAAGGGCACTCTGCGTTGGCCATAGCATGAGTTTTTAAATGTATATTGAATGGATGGATATATAAACAATGAAAGAAAAATACCAAACTGAAAAAATACTTATGCTTATGAGTAATCAATGATTATGTGGAATAAAATAACAATTTCATCTTTCAGGTAAACCTAAAGAATGGGGATTTTAGGCTGGGGATTTAGCTTAGTGGCGCTGTGCCTGCCTCACAAGCACAAGGTCCTCAGTTTGATCCCCAGTACAAAGAAAAGAGGGAGGGGATTTTGTTTGGTTAGGTAGAGTCTTTCTTTTGTTTTCTTTTTTGGTTTTATTTTGTTTTCAGATAGTATCTCACCATGTTGACCAGAATGGCCTCAACCTCCTGAGCTCAAGCAATACTGCTTCAGCCTCCCAAGCAGCTGGAATTACAGGCATATACGACCATGCCCACCTAAAGTTTTTAATGATACCAACACTGGCAAGAGTATAAGGAGACAAGAAATTTCATGCACTGCTTGTGGGACTATAAAAGTATACTGCCTTCCTAGGAAGCCTTTGTCACTATGTGTCAACAAGCTTTAAATATTTATCTGTTTAGATAAGGCATTGGACATTGTTATGTGCTGTTATCTTCCCACTTCCCCAACAATTCATAATTTGAAGCCCCTAATGACTATATTTAGCAATATGGTCTTTAAAGAAGTAAGTTCAAATGAGCCCACAACAAGATATACAATCAACACACAAAAATAGATAGCATTCCTGTACACTAATAACTGAGAAATTGGGGAAAAAATGTAATTCACAATAGCACTAAGAAAAATTAAATACTTAAGAATTAACCTAGCTAAGTGGAAGAACTCTACAATGAAAACTACAGTGCACTGAAAAAGGAAATTGAAGAAGACATCAGAGAAGGAAAATATAAATAGGCAGAACCAATATAGTCAAAATGGCCATGCTTACAAATATAGATTTAATGCAATCCGAATCAAAATTCCAACACCATTCTTCACAGAACTGTAGAAAAAAATCTCAAAATTTACGTGGAACCAGAAGAGACCAAGAATAGCAAAAGCAATCCTGGGTAAAAAGAGCAAATGGGGAGGCACCACAATCCCAGGTTAAAGTTATGTTACAAAGCTACTGTGATAAAAATAGCATAATGCTGGCGCGCACACACACACACACACACACACACACACACACACAAACATAAGGATCAATGCAACAGAATAGAAGATGCATAAACAATGCCAATTACATTCAACAATTTGATCTTTGACAAAGGGGCCAATCATGTACATTGAAGGCAAGATAGCCTCTTTAATACATGGTGTTGGGAGAACTGACTATTCACCTACAGAAGATTGAATCTAGACCCATACTTTTCACCATGCACTAAACTAAAATCAAAATGGATCAAAGAACTACATGTTAAACAGAAACACTTGACCTGCTGGAAAACAAGATTGGTAAAACCTTGAAATCATAGGAACAGGCAAGGACTTTCTGAACAGAACCCTAGATGCACAGTAAAAAGTTCTCAGAATGGACACATGGGATCACAGTAAATTTTAAAACTTCGGCCCAGAAAAAGAAACAGATAACAAAGTGAAAAGAGAATCTATAGAATGGGAAAAAATTGTGCCAGTGATTCTTCTGACAGAGAACTAGTACCTAGAATATATGAAGAACTTAAAAATAATCAGATCCCCCCAAAATGCAAGACCCAATCAAAAATGGGCAAGCAAAATGAATAGATACTTCAGAGAAGTACAAATGGCCAATAAATACATGAAGAAATGCTCAATATCACTGACCACTAGAAAAATTCTATCTTACCCTCAGAAAAAATTGCCATCATCAAGAAATCAAGCAATGGCTTCTTCGAGTGGTGAAAAGGAGAAGGAACGGCTGGGAGGCAGCTCGGCATAGGCAGGCAGTAACAGTACGCGGGAGCGTCTGTTGTCTGTGCTTGAAGATCTGGAGGTCTTGTCGAGGAAACTTATAGAAATGCTGGCAATTTCAAGAAACCAAAAGTTGTCACAGGCTGGGGAGGAAAACCAGGTCCTTGAGTTGTTAATTCACCGAGATGGGGAATTTCAGGAACTAATGAAATTGGTACTTAATCAGGGAAAAATCCATCATGAAATGCAAGTTTTAGAAAAAGAAGTAGAGAAGAGAGACAGTGATATTCAGCAACTACAGAAACAGCTAAAGGAAGCAGAACAAATACTGGCAACAGCTGTTTACCAAGCAAAAAAGAAACTCAAGTCAATAGAAAAAACAAGAAAAGGTGTTATCTCCTCTGAAGAAATAATTAAGTATGCACATGGGATTAGTGCAAGTAATGCTGTGTGTGCCCCACTGACCTGGGTTCCAGGAGACCCACGAAGACTGTACCTAACTGATTTAGAGATGAGAAGTGGATTGCTGGGTCAGATGAACAATCCTTCCACGAATGGTGTGAATGGTCATTTGCCAGGGGATGCCCTTGCAGCCGGTAGACTAGCAGATGTCCTTGCTCCACAGTATCCATGGCAGTAAAATGATATGTGAATGAATATGTTACCACCAAACCACAGTACTGACTTTTTGTTGGAACCTCCTGGGCATAATAAAGAAAATGAAGATGATGTAGAGGTTATGTCAACGGATTCCTCAAGCAGTAGTAGTGACTCTGATTAAAAAACATGTGAGACAGCCTACAAAACTGAAGACCATAGAATTCTGTTTTTATACAGTAGCAAGGAGGCATAAACTGCAAAGGCATAAGGAATAGCCACAGAAATATTAGCTGTGATGGAATTGTGCAGCCCATTAAAAGTCAAATTGTGCAGCCCCCACCCCCCGCAAAAAAAGAAATCAAGCAATAACAAATGCTGGAGAGGTTGTGGGGATAAAGAAACCCTTATACATTGTTGGTGGGAATGTAAACCAGTACAACCACTATGGAAATGAGTATAGAGATTCCTCAAAAAATAAAAACTAGAAATTCCATTTGACCCAGGTATTCCCCTTCTAGGTATCTTCCTGAAAGAGTTAAAGACATCATAGTACAGTGATACATGAACACCCATGTTTATCACAGCACAATTCATAATAGCTAAATCTTGGAAGAGGCCCATATGTCAATCAACAGATGAATGCATAAAGAAAAGCCAGTATTTACACAGCATGGAGTACTACTCTGCCATAAAGGATAAACTTGAGTCATTTGTAGGAAAATGGATGCAGACGGAGACCATAATGTTAAATGAAATAAATCAGACACACAAGCTTAAATATCACATTGTTTTATTATATTAGAAATCCAGAAAAAAAATAAAGAGCAAGATAATGGATAATAGGAAGTAGGGAGATAAATTGTTCTCAAAGGGGAAGGGGATCAAGAGATGAAAGAAGGGAGGTAGAGGATAAGGAATGAATAAAAGGAATTGGGATGTGTTATGCACATGTACCAACTCCACACAAGGAATATAAACATGTGTACTTCAAATATATACAACAACAAAAAATAGGAAGGGAATCAGGAGATAGGTAGAGCAGGGGAGGGAGGAAAATGAAAGGGGATAAAAAAAGGAATTAAGATGTGTTATGTACAACTTCCCACAAAAAATGCAAACATTGTATACCACACATATGTGGTATATAAAATTAAAATAAATGAATAAAATGACACTAGAGTGAGTCATAATCCAATTTCACTGTTGTCTGAAAAGAAGAGGAAATCTGGATGCAGGGAAAGACACTAGGTGCTTGCTCACAAAGGAAAGATGTATGAAGACCCAGCCAGAAGGAAACCAACTGCAGTCAAACTAGAGAGGCCTCAGAAGGAACCTTGGACTTACCAGCCTCCAGAATTTGGAAAAAAAACAATTCTTATCTGTTGTTTCGGCCACCTATTCTATAGTATTTTGTTACAGCTTGCTAATTCACATAATAAGAATCTTACTCTCAATTAGAAATATGGCTAAGATTTGTAAAACTGCTAAATACATGAGGTGAATCATTGTGTTTGTTCATTTGTTTTAAGTCAGTCATGACAGTAAGTGCTGTGGATAATGTGGGGAGCAAAATGGGTTTGTGATCCTCTACCTGGAGCTGGCATTTACCTGGGACATAGACAGTGAACCAAAAGGCATGTGCCTATGTCCTTGGCTAAATGCTATAAAGGGAAAGCTCAAGATGTCAGGTGAGGGTAGAATAGGGCAAAACTGCATTTGGATAGGTGTTGGGGATGGCAGGGACAAGGAAGATTTCTGAGAATGTGTAATAACTGATTACAGTCTGAAGGATAATAGGGGGCTGCTTTTCTACCTGAAGGTGAGCACCATGTGGGCAGAAGCACTGTTGCAGAAGGAGCTTACTGGTATGGATAAAGCACTGATGAGGCCAGGGAAGGCAGAGGGTCAAGGAGCAAGAAGCAGGGCTAGAATGGGGAGATACTAAGTGACTTCAGTGACACAAGATTGGCAATATTAAAGCAGACCAAATCATTTATGGTTTCCTCTGTGATATGGGTAGCTTTCTCCTTTCTCCTTTTTAATATTTTCCTACTTTTCTACAGTGACTTTCTATTATATTATCAGAAAAAATAATAAAACTTCAAATATTAAAGACTGGGCATAAAATGTGAAAGTTTGGATGAGTATCCGCTTCCATTGAGAAGCGCCCCAACATACTGAGTTTTGATAACAGTATCAAGTATACACTTAATATACTCTTACATAAGATATACTCTTCAACCCGTCTCCTTGGTTTGGTATGTGACTTTGTAGGAAAAGTGGGCTTCAAAGAGAACTCTAGGGCCGCGGATTTAGCTCAGTGGTTTCACCACCTGCTACGCAAGTGCAAGGACCCGAGTTTGATCCCCAGTACAAAAAACAAAAAAAAAAGAGAACTCTAGGTGATGGGTAGAAGCTTCCTTTATTTTATTTATTTATCTTTTTTTTTGTACCGGGGATTGAACTCGGGACCTTGAGCTTGCAAGGCAGGCAGCAGAACCAGAGCAAAATCCCCAACCTTTCTCTTTTAAAATATGTTTACTTCCAAGCAACAAATATCTTTGGAATTTTTTATGCATTTCAAATATAACATCTCTCAAAAAGACATGAAACAGTATCCTAAATAGTTTAAAATAGGCTTATCTGGGGCTGCATATGTCTCAAGCGGTAGATGCTTAATTAGCATGCACCAAGCCCTGGGTTCAAATTCCAGTACCCCCTGACACACACATCTCACCCATCTTTCTCCCACACTTAAGCAGCCTCTGGTACTTGGATCAGGACCTTCTCACACTCTGAGCTTGCCCTGGACTCCCAGGCTGCAGTATTGCCTGTAGGTGCAATGACTTCCCAGAGTACCAACTGCCATAATAGAAGAGTGCTCTAAACAGCACTGCTGTTCCCACTTTGCTCACAGAACAACAATCTCTGTCAAAGAAAAATTCTATGCCATCCCTGACTCCAAATCACCAGTTCTCATTTAAACAGAAATGGTTTCAATTCGTTTCAACAGCAGAGAAATTGTTCTGAATGCTTACTATAATATTGGATATATGTCATTATTATTTGTCCAGACCCATAGAACATATAAATCCAACAATGAATCCCAATGTAAAATATGGACTCTGAATGATTATGATGTGGGGATATAGGTTCATCAATGGTAACAACTGTACCACTCTGGTAGAGGATGTTAATAATGGGGCATGCATGTGAAGGTGGAGAGTAAATGGGAAGTCTGCCTGCTCAGTATTTCAATAAAACTAAAACTGCTATTAAAAAGTCATTTTAAAAAGGATTAGAGAAATTTTGGTTATACACTGTCTTCACCACAAGAACCTAATTTCATGATATACATTATTCTAGCTTCAATTGCAATCATCCTTCAGTTCCATCCTTCCTGACCTTGACTAAACACTTACCAGCATGAGACACAATTAAGGGAAGATTCAGTGTTGGGATCCTGGACAAGAAGACCTCTATTGAGTCTGCATGTGCTCGTGTACAAGACATTCTGGGGATAAGGTCCTTGACCTTTAACCTCAGAACAAATACTTCAAGGGAGTCATTCTTCCCAATTAAAGATGAGAATAGACCCTACCGAGGTCCCCAGTCGCACGGAACATGCCGAATCACCCCGCTGCAGACAGGCAGGTCTGCACACGCCCGCCCTACCACGGTCCCGAATTGTGCAGAACACACCGAATCAGCCCGCTGCAGACAGGCAGGTCTGTGGACACCCTACCGAGGTCCCAAGCCGTGCAGAACACCTGGAATCAGCCGGCGCCCTGGCAACAATCAACTGGACCCACCCCCGCTCCTCTGTACAGCCACCTGGTTCCACACTACAAAAACACAGAGGACACCGGAACACCAGACCACAGTAGTGAGTCCCACTGCTCCCGGCCCATAGGTAGGGGATTCTGAGCCACCATCCCACTGCTCCTGGTCCAGAGAAAGGGGCTTCCCGGCCACCATCCCTCCCACTGCTCCCAGCCCACAGGAAAGGGCTTTTGGGCCACAATCCTTACCGCTGCTCCTGGCCCCTGTCTCACCTCTCCCAGCTCAGAGGAGGTAACCCATACAGGCGCCAACAGCCACCCCCCCC
>NW_004624789.1:13814371-13835646 GCF_000247695.1 Heterocephalus glaber | reverse complement strand
AGCAGAAGCAGCAGCAGCAGCAGCAGCTAAATGGTGTTACCAAATTAACATGAGACATGGAAAAAAAAAACAGAATACCACAGAAATGATGTGACAAAACTTGAGAAAGGAATACAGCTTATTTCTTTGTGAAAAGAAATCACTGAAAAATTAATGTCAAAGTTGAAAGAACACAACAGTGAGTAAACACAACCAATAATGCCTTAAAATAAATAGAAAATAAAGCAAATTTTAATAAAAAGATATGAAAAGAATTGAAGCCATGACAAATATGAAGATATGTAAAGAAGACTGACATCACAGGTGATGAACTCCATGAGAAAGAAAGCCAAAGAAAAGGAACAGAATAAATACTATAATTTTTTAAAGCTTTTCTAAAAAGAAAAAGAGGTAAAATTACATATGGAAAAAGCATACTGTGTATTGAAAATATCAACCTCAAACAATCAACACAAGAACACAGCGTAGTAAATGGATTTTAAAGAGAGAAAAAAAAATTCCTGAAGAGAATCTGGGGGAAGGGTAGAAGTGGAGAATGTGAGTTGAAAGAACAAAGGTGGGCATGACAGCACACATCTGTACTCCTTGCATTGTGGAAGGATGTGCAAGAAGAATTGCAAGTCTGAGCCCCGTCTGATCAACTTAGCAGCTTAATGGGCCCCTGTTTCAAAGTAAAAAATAAAGATCTAGGGATATAGCTCAGTGCAAAAGGCCCTGGAGTCAATCTCAAGTATTTAAAAAAAAAAAAGACAATTAGTTTATCATCTGACTTTTTGCTAGTAATTCTCATAAAGAAGAAAATAAACTAATTTACTTAAAATACCAGGAAAACATTGCTTAGGAAGTATTATTGCCAGTAATTTCATTGTCACTACAATTAAAATAAAAAATATTCATACACACAAAAAGATAAACAAAAAAGAAAGTCTAGGCTAAGAATTTTATACTCAGCAAAAATGACTGTGACAGACATGAATTTGAATTTGACATGTCAAGACATGCTAATAAAACATTATTTCTGTCTTTATTTTAACTGAAAAGGCCTAAAAAAATGATGTCCAAATGCAATGAGCAACCAAGACCCACATTGCAATCTTAAAATATTTCACACTAAATAACAGTAACAACAGGCAAAAAAACTAACCAAAAACAGAAAAACAAAACATGGTTTCTTGAAGAAAGGAATAAGACTTGATCTATTATGGACCAGGAATGATTTTGTAATCTCTTGACCTAACAGAGAACAAAGAAACTATCAAAGACTACTAAGAACTTTTCAAAATGATTCAAGAACTAAAGCTAGAATAGTTGAAATTTCAGTTTTCCTTTGTAAAAGTACCTCAATAAATGAAAATAAGGTGACAGAATTAGAACATCACTCTTTTGTAGCCTCCATTGAATTAATGGGCATTTAAGAATCAATGGCTGCTGACTCACCTCTTGCATTAGTGGGCTGGTTGTTACAGCGACAACCAGGTATTATCTGCCTTTTACAGTTTTGCAAAGGAATCAAATTTGAATCTGGTCTAGACTCTAGATCCATCAAGCAACATAGATCAAACAAGACCTAGAAAGCATATCATTTTTTAAATGGATAAAACTAAACTGCAGTGTCTAGGGTTGCAAATTTGAGAAACAATCCAATTTTTAAAAACGAAAGTAAGCCATTTCTGTAAAGTCATGACAATGGTTACTTTCAAGAGGTTGAAAGGGGGTTTTGAGGTAGGTTGGGGATGTGGAAGAAATTTCTGGGGTAGTAGCAAAGTTCTCTTAGTGTAAATGGTAGCTACAGAGTGTTATTCTTATAAGAGTTTCTTCCTTCTATTTGTAGCCTTTTTTTCCTGCTATTACAAGTAATGGTGCATGAAATATTGTGCAGTTTGTTTTTCTAGCACTTACATCTAGGGGTGAAATTTATGAATTGGAGTATTTGTATTTTCAATATTATCACCCACTGACAGTTGAGCCAAAGAACCCAAAAAGTGCTCACGTGCACACACACACACACACACACACACACACACAAATAGTCACACTACACTCTAAAGTAGTTCAACTTACAATTTTATTCAACATCTATGCTCTCTAGAACTGCCAGATTTTTTAAATGCTGCCAATAGTTTAAGTACAAACTGAAATTTGTGGTTTTAATTTGCATTTCTCTACTTATTGGTGAGGTTAAGGATATTTAACATGTTTATCAGCCATTTCCATTTTTTCAATGGATAAATTTATATCCTTTGCTAATTTTTCTCCAGTTATCATTTTTTTCTGATCTATAGCTCTTCATAATATTGCATCGTAACCTTCTGTAAATTTTATTCCTCACAAATACCCTTTTCCAGTATACTATATGGCTTGTCTCTCAACTTTTTAGTGTCACTTGTTCTATGTAAGTTAAAATGTTTTAATGGAGTGAAATTTATATTTTTATAAATTTGTTTTATCCTATCACAGAGTCATAAACTATTCTCTTACATTTTCTTCTAAGTTTAAAATTTTTTATTTCTATATTTAGATATTTAATCTATTTGCTATTTTGTGGTATATTATAGGATTTTTCTTTAATTTTTGTTGTTTAGCTTTACTAGTTTACTATTGCTGTGTATCAAGGTACTATAAACTTAAGGTAAGATGTAGGATTCGCTATTATTTTTGTTATTTAGGAATCTTAGTTTCCTATTGTTATGTATCAAATAATCACAAACTTAATAGCTTAAAACAATACAAATTATCTTATAGTTGTTATACCTTACAACTCTAAACAGACTAGCTAGGTCCGCTATTAAGGGTCTTATCAAACTGAAGTCAAGGTATTTCAGGCCCATGGTCTTTCCAAGCTCACTAGTTGGAAGAATTCAAATTTTTTGTGATAGTAGAATGTTTTTCTTTTTTTTTTTGGTACTGGGGATCGAACTCTGGTCCTTGTGCTTGCACAGCAGGCGGTGAAACCACTGAGCTAAATCCCCAGCCCCTTAGAACGTTTTTCTTGCTGGCTGCTGGCTAGGGACCATTCTCAGTCCTAGAGTTCCTTTCTGTGTACCATTTGCTACTTTACAACCAACGAGTAAGAGAATTTTTTCTTTTTTTTTTAACTTCTTTTAAGGACTCAATGAGTTCAGGTATACTAAGGATAATCTTTTGATTAATCTTGATTAACAAATCCTGAACTCTGTACAAATCCATTCACAACCTGAATACTACTGAGTAATCTCTGTTGATACCAGTAGAGAAGAACCTATCAACCCCTGCCAAACAACAGCAGCTACAAAACCCTTTTTGTCAACAAAATATCATAAATATTGATATAGATCTGTCATCTATATCTATCATATATATGTGACATATATACAATATGTGTGTGTGTGTGTATAATTGTTTTAAGCTACCAAATTTGGGGGTGGTTTGTGAAGGAGAAAAACACAACCAGAACATAGGGTCAGAAACTACTTTTTACAGCTTTAAGTTTTTTTCATAATTTAACAAAATTGGGTCTCCATCTCTTTGTTGAAGTTAAAGCTATTTTCAACTTGTTAGAAAAAAAAAAAACAGTAAAAGGCAAAGACAGGAAAGCAAATCCTAGAAGTTCTCACATTCAAATCTAGACTAATGCCAAGATCAGGACTACATAAGCAGGATGACCAGTCTATTATGAGATAGACAATGGTGTCCTTTTGGGACAGATGCTCTACTCTAAGGCCCATCACTTACTGATGGAATACTATCTTTATAGAAAAAGAAAAAGGAGAACGTTTTTTCCAGGCAAACCTAATTAGACTGTAGTGAGCAAAGTGCAGGTTGGATCTTAATCCCCACTTGTCCCAGCATTCTTGTGCAAAGCACAATGAGCATATCTTTATGTAATTAAAATGCAAGGTGACATTTCTACATTTGAAAATGACACAAATCTTGTGGGTACCAAGTTGATAAGAATGGAAAGAGCTTATAAATCTATGTGAGTGGACAGAAAGGTAGCAAATGGGTGCACAATATATATATATATATGAGTTATCAATCACCGTGAAAGAAAAGGAACTAGAGCTACAATAGATTGTTCCCTGAATATAAAGGCAGAGGCTTCTTCTGACAGCAAAAAGAACAATCATTTGATTTAATCATGACATGACATTCCCCCTGAGGAGCAAAGCAGTACCACCCACTCAACTGATGCTTTGAGGAAAATTGAATAAGAAAGAAACCATCAGGACTGGGAGAAAATTAACAGCATGAAGGCTCAGAGAAAAACAGAGCTTCAATATAAAATAAGCGAGATACAAAGCAAAACCAAGTAGATCTCATTAGAAGCAAATGCAGTTGTAGAGGTGGGAATAGTGACTACAGCATGCTATGGACTAGACACTGTAGATACAGAATACTTCCAACATCACAAGACGTCCTATTGGAAAGCATCCATCTAGAGACTTGTTAGTAGATGAATCAAAAGAATCAAATCTCCTGAAAGCCAGGAAAACAACATTTTTAGGACAATTGTATCACATAAAAGTGTATGGAAGACCAAAAACAACAATGAATTCAGTACCTTCTAAGACAATGTCAGTCTGTAATAGGTTACAATAGATTATGGATGTAAATGGGTGATAAATAAGTAGAGGTAACAGGAATAGATAACTCTTTCCAGTAATTTTTCAGTTAAGAGAAACAGAGTGAAAACCTAAAACAGAATTGAAATAGACCTGGGTAAGTATGTACTTAATATAAGCATGTTTGTGGACTCACTGGAAGGTCTAGACCATGTCAATGAAATATCTACCAACTCTACCAACCTGAAAGCCTTCATGTAGCACTGAGGATTAAGGAGGTAGAATCATACAATTTTAAAGTAATAAGAAGGCTTAGAAATCATCTACTCTACTTCTCACATTATATACATAGAAAACAGAGTTGCCCACAGTGACATACACACCTCAGTGGTTTAAAACTAGAATAAGAACTCAAGTCTTCCTAATGTTAGCCTAAAGACTTTTTAGCTTATTGAATTGCCACCTAAAATACACATCAAACAAGAGTGGGCAAAGCTGCTTTATTTTGATTTCCATTAATCTACAAAGAAAATATTCATATTAGCTCAGTGGTTCCGCTGCCTGCGAGGCAGGCACAAGGACCTGAGTTCGATCCCCGGTACCAAAAAAAAAAAGAAAACATTCATATATACCAAACTCTCATTTTTTAGAAACATATTTTTATACCTTCCTCCTTTATTTAGAAAAATAGACAACTAAGCATTGACTGCCTATTATCTTGTAACAAACAAAACTTTGATGAGTATCACCTCATTAAATCTTTACTGTAACATGAGAGGTGTGTTTTCACCATTTCACAACTTAGAAAAGTATGCCTCAGGTCAGTAACATGATAAAACCTGTAAGCGACTTTAATTTCCACTCTATAATGCAATAAATTGGAAAACTGAGAATATGGGAGAAAAGAAATGAACAAGTTAGGGAATGAAATTGAGATTTCTTTTTAAATATAAAAGCAACAAAAATAAATTTATAAATGCCAATCCTAAAAACAAAACAAATTAATCCTTTAGATAAATATTAGTTAATGTAACAAATGTTTCAAGAAACTTAACATTTATTGCCATTGGAGAGGGGAACTATGCAACCAGAGACAGGTATTGGAAGGAAACATTTCACAGCAAACCTCTGTAACTTTGGATTTTAACTATAACAATCTAATGCCTATTTCAATAAATAAGCAAAACAATTTTTTAAATTTTCAAATGTTCTAGATTCTACCAATAGTTTAGAATTACTAGCATCATATATTCCTCCAAAATGCCACAGATAAAATGAAATTTCAGGAAAGAAGAATCCTAATTTTCTATTCTGAAAAGGAAAGGCCAAGCTTATAAGGAGCAGGAGATAACCTTTTAGGGTTTAGGGCACAGAGGAAAGTGATTCACTGCAACAATCACTATTTCATCAATTCAGTTCCACTGCTACTGTCCATATTTTTTAGTTTGTTGCTAAGAAACCCTATTGCCTGAAAGCAATTTATGAGTAGGAGCCTATATGAAACAAGAGAAAAGCAATCATCCTGAAACTTGTTCAAATGAGGTCATTCTATCTATTCAGCACATTTTGGTGCCACTTAATAAATTATCTCCTTTCCATACTCATGCAGTTACTATGATTTGGAAAACCCCATTGAATTTTAAAGCAAAACAATTCTTTATAAATGTTTAATATGAGTCTGCAAACTAATATATGTGAAATGAGGAGCCATAGTTGTTTGGTTTCTCATTCTCTATCCATATTTGTCCTTTCTTGAACATACTGTGAATTCCAAACACTTTGCAAGGGTAATTTTCATATTTTAAGAGACCTGGTACAGAGCATGGGAAAAAGACTTGATTGACATGCTGATAGAAATATAAAACCTATAAACTGACAATGATATTTTGAGATTAGAGCGAAGTCAGCTGAAGGCAGATTCTGCAAAACAAGCATGGTGGTAGGCGGACCAAAACGCTGGGACAACAGTTCTGCCAGGGTGGGGTAGGCTGGAGTGCCAGGCGGAATCCAGCTCCGCATACAAATACGCAAAGGAAAGTTAGAAGCAGGCAGAAACGCTGAAGCTTCACATTTCTAACCACTAAACTCCTAACAACACAGACACTTTGAAAATTAGTGCAGACGGAGAGCCATAGGGATCCAGGTTCAGGTCTTTCCACTGAAATCAATCCAGTTTGGCCCATTTCCATTCAGTCTTTCGGCTCCCTCCTATTGCCCTTCGGACCTCAAATACGTCCGAAGTAAAACCTGGCTATGGGTCAGACTGGAAGATGACTGATAAAGTAGGCTATATTCAGTTCTTTCCCTAACTCGAAAAATGCAGAAAGTTAAAGGACACCTAGACCCAAGCTGAAAACGTGGCGCTAAGAGGAAAACGTTGTCTCAATCTACCTACGCCCAGCCCACCAACCCTGCCAGCCAATAACATAAATAATTCTTCTGCCACTCCCGCGATTCTCAGCGCTCATTTTCCCTCTGCTCTGATCGACTGCGCACTCCATAAGTGCCCATCCTCCGCCCCACTCCGCTATACAAGAGTCATCGTCTGTCTACCCTACAAGGAAAATGACGATAGCGGCTACCACGGGAGGCTCAAGATCCGACAAATGACTATCCCAAATAGCCACAAGGGAAAAAGCAAAGGCCCCTTAGCCCACTGAACACCAGGTCCCTTAACCCGGAAGCGACTCATCCCACAGTTGAGAGGGGAGGAGTCTGAAGTCTAGGTCTGTCCCGGCATGCCCTGGGCTTCCGGTGACCTCTGGCCCTTTTCTGCAGTCCGCTCCCTCTGCCTAACGTGCTCTCTGCCTGCTAGCTTTCGTTTCTTACCTCCGGTGTGTCCTCGCACGCTGCCTGCCGACTGTGGCGCCTGCGACTGGTACAGGCGGTGGCACAGGACACTCGTCATGGCCGCCTCTAAGCCAGTGGAGGCGGCTGTGGTCGCAGCGGCTGCGCCCGGCTCCGGGAGTGGAGTGAGCGGAGGTGGCGGGACTTCGGGCCCGGGCACTGGAGGCCTACCCCGATGGCAGCTGGCGCTGGCTGTCGGGGCGCCCCTGTTGCTGGGCGCTGGAGCCGTGTACCTGTGGAGCCGGCAGCGACGGCGACGGGAGGCCGGAGGCCGGGGCGACGCCAGCGGTCTGAAGCGCAACAGCGAGCGGAAGACCCCAGAGGGCAGGGCCAGTCCAGCCCTGGGCAGCGGACATCCGGAAGGCTCAGGTGCCCACCTGGAAATGGTGAGAAGTGGCCCCGAGCCGTAGTGGTGAAACCGAGTGATGCAGCTTTTCCTTGGCGGGTTGGGCGGGGGTCGTCCTGCGCATCAGTCTACAACTGCCAAATGGCTGTACAGGAGTTTAGGGAGACTCTTCCTTGTGCCTCAGTAGGGAATGGAGAGGGGACAGGTTAGCAACATTGTTTGACATTTCCTTCTGGGTTTCAGAAAAGTCCTTTGCTTCTCTTTTCAGTGATACAGCATTTATATCTAGAGTAATAGGTACAAGAACGTTTGCAAGTGTGATGATTAATTAAAAAGCAAAGAAGGGTGAATTCTGTTAATGATTGATACAGTGATATGAATTGTTTTTGTGATTCCCAAGGCCTAGAGCTCCTTTTTGAAGTATGGGGGAGAAGTATGGACTACTACTGTGACAAAGGCGAAAGAATTTGTTAGCTTTTTTATACTCCTTCCCCCAGTAAACAAGTTCTGAAGAGTGAAATGGTGGTAGCTTGTTTTTTAAAAAACTATGGGAGTGAATTCTTAAACTTTTTGGATGAAATCAGCTCAGATTTTTCCGTTTCATCTGGAAGTGTGGATGACAAGTTGTCTGATGTTAGACAAGCATTGGAATTTCTGGTGAACTGCTTTGTATGATTTTGTTTATTAACTCCTTTCGGTATCTGACAGTTGTGTGGATAATTGTCGTAGCTGCTTAACAGTACTGGAACTGGGTGGGGTGGAGTATTTTATTGAGTCTATAATTGTACAGTGGTAGTATCCGAATAAAGTTCGGAGAAACTTATAGTGATTCTTAGTCACATATACATGTAAATAGTATTAATACGTATGCAAGCTTACATACACTTATACACATTGCTTTCCACACGTTTTTACTAAGTTTAGCTTTAAAGGTTAGTACCTATAATGTGTGAGGCATTTTGCTAGACAGTTATAGAGCTATATGACTTTACCCCTGGGAAAGTAAAACATGGCCTATTTTTTAATCAGAAAAGATGTATTACAATAAAGGGAACCAGTGGCCTATGAGAACTAGAGAAATGTCACTTTATATTGAGCTCTCCAGCATTGTTACTTTTGGAACGTGATTTTATCTCTCATCTTTTCTGCCATCCCTGTTGAATAAGAGGATTAAAATATTAGACTTCTTCTATTTCATTCAGGACTAAAAATTGATGATTCTGAGTGCTGTTAGAGTGGTTATCAAGAGTTGGTTATTACAAGTCTTTTATCATTTTCACATGTATAAAATTCCTAATCGATTCCTATATCATTTTTATTTCGTTTTAATCATAGAATGAAAAGTACATAAAAGTATTCAGTTCTACAATAATCATTAAAAAGTTTGTGTACATAAAACAACTTCTTAACATTTCATTGTAGTGTCAATCATTCCACCTTATCCTAGGAATTCTGTACCATTGGTATTTGATAGAGTTTAGCAAATTGCCTTTATTCACCTGATTGCTAAAAGCTAGGTTTTAAGGTAGAATTCTTTGTGTAACATGAGTGGCTTTAAAGTGATTTTTTAAACCTAAAACAAAATTGAGCAAAATATTAGCATATAGCATTGATCACCCTGTGGAATCTTTAGGTTTCTACTGAAATCTTGCTTTGACTTTCTAAAGATTTTTTAGCAAAATGTCTTTGTCCTTTTTAATGGAAATATATACACTAACTTTGATGTCCAGTATATATATTTACAGACTTATTTTTGTTTTTTAAAATAGTCTAGTGCTTAAGAGTTATTAGACTGTCTAAATATAACTGGCCACTAATTGTAATGTATTTACTGTCTGTGATTAGAGAACTTGCTGTGTTTCAGTAGTACCTTTAAATTGGCAACTTTGTTGGGTTTCATAAATAGGGAAGCATTCGTTTCAACTGATGGAAAACTGGCTGTAATTTTTAAGTGGATGAAAGTCTGGACAAATATCTGTGTCCAGTATGAGCAAGTAGAATGAAAAAATCTGTGGATTTTGTTTGTTGGCTTATGTTTGCTTTAATGTAATGTGAACTAGTGAAATTTCTGGACTTTTGTCTAATGGATTTGAAACTCTCATAAGCAGTACAGACCTTATTCTAGTTATCTTTTTTTCTGAGATAGCAAAAACTTGTAAAGCAAATATAAAGACTGTTCATATTTTTTAATTAATGGAAATTTGAGGGTATCATTAAAGGAAAGCATCTAATCACAGTTGGTAGTGTCTGAGATTGAAGTATTAAACCATGGTTCGTTTTAAGCCATTAAAGTCTTATGTGCCATTTTTCTCCAGTAATTTATTTTAAACTTGAATAGTAGATTTCTTTCAATGGAAGACTTCTTTGAAGATAGTTTTATTTGTAGCACTTCTTAATCTGTAGGTTTGAGTTATAAATAAGGGACTACCAAATATACCGGCCATGTATCCTAGTTCTACAGATGTATTAGATATATTCCCCAAAATTTATGATTTTAATTTGAGTATTAATAACTTTATGATAACTTTATTCAGTTTTTTTATGTGATAAAAAATACCACAATTATTTTTAATGGTCAGGAACCACCAATCTAAGCCAGTTCTCCAGAATAGGGAAAGATGTACCTAAACATTTTAATAAAGGGATCAAAGGAATGAACAGCTTGCTGTTACCTTTTTCCTTGAAGTGAACTCATTCTCTTTCCCCCATATAAATGTTTCTAGTCAGTCTGGGTCACCAGTGACGTTTTTATGTAATTAACTTTGGTGAATACTTCCTAATCTGTGTGTGTGTGTGTGTGTGTGTGTGTGTGTGTGTGTGTGTGCGCGCGCGCATGTATATCCTGAATCCTGATGCTTAGTCTCCTTTCTAGTGTCTTTCTCTATTTTTTCCTTTTACTGACCTTCACAGTTCTAGCAAAAGCTTTTTTTGTTCTTTTTAATACTGGAGATTGAGCTGAGCTATAGCTCCCATTCCTTTAGTTGTTTTTGTTTTGTCCTGTTTTAGTGGGACAGGGTCTTACTAAGTTGCCCAGGCTGGCCTCAAACTTCTAATCCTTCAGCCAAAAAAAAAAAAAAGATTGGACTAGAATTGCTTATTTCTGTCTTTACTGCTGTATTTTTGAATCTTTGAAGGCTTGGACTGGCTCTATCTTGTTTTCTTATTCTTAGAACCTAAATACAATTGTGATACATAGTAATTATTGAATGAATAAATGAAACTTAATTCTTTGACTAATAAATAGTTAAGAGCTCTTTGACGTCTGTAAGTTTATACATGCACACACATACCCACATAAAAAAAATTCCTAACTTATGATGGTTTGACTTTTTTGACTTTACAGTGGTACAAAATCAATAGACATCCAATAGAATCCATATTTTGAATTTTGATTTATTTTCCTCAGGCTGATGGTATGTTCTATGGTATATGTGATACTGGATGGGGCAGCCAGCTGCAGTTCCTAGTAGCCACAGTATCATGGGTAAGCAACCAGTACACTACATTGTACTATGTTGCTACACTATGATGTTAATGTAGATTAGACTTATTGAATGCATTTCCAATTTAATAATAATTTCAGTTTATAATGGGTTTATCAATCACTTGCTTTTTTAAAAAATATATAACTATAATCCTGCAGAAGAAGCATTTTTTTAGTACTTTTTATGTAATCCTGTGTATTGTGATTTAGTAGGTGGGGTTGATTGTAGATTTTCTAAATTTCGAGGCATGAGATGAGAAAGGACTTGATTAAATTGGGTTTAATTCCTTCTTAGGCATTTTGTTTAATTCCTTCTTAGGCATTTTTCAAAAGCGTAGGTCTAAAGTTTTCTGAGACTCAAGGCAAACTGTTAGCTGTGAACCTATATAAATATAAAAACAAATTACATAATCCTATGGTACAGTAGCTCAGGGTAAACATTTCCATTCCCAAAGGGACAAATAGGGGATATAAATCTATCAGACTGAGGCAAGACTGAGATTCAGCAGGGCAAACGTTAAGTCCTATAGCTCTATATCTAGCATCTGAGCCCACAGTGGTAAAATGTGAGTTTTAAGGGGTTTAGAAAGTCCCCAGGTGCAGCCCACACAACCTCTCTTGGGCTGGCTCCTTTCCAGCCTCCAGCTTTCCTCAGTAGACATTCCATGTACCTGGTGTCTCCAGCTTTATAAGGTCTTGGCTGCACCTTTGGCTTCATTCCTACAGCTTCATACACTACTCTCTCAGGCTCCTTGGAAACCTTCCTGACCACCCATTCTTACATTCTGCATGCTAATAAAATCAGCATGACACAGATGATGCCAAGGCCAGCTGTCAGCCAGAGCAGTAGCCCAGCCATCTTGGACCAGGGCTGCAGTAGCCTCTGAGTGCCTGGATGGAATCTCTTCATTCTAAGGCTTCTCTAGCCCTCATCTCCATTCCTTTCAAGCCCTCACACAAAGGCTTTTAAACCACATGGTAAAGTACAGTTATAGCCGTGGCTGCACTCTCATCAATTTTCTTGTTGCTAGGACACAATGCTCAACATCAACAACTTAATTTAATTTAGCTCACAGTTTTAGGAGTTTCATTACATGGTCAGCAGGCTCCAGAACAGGAATATTGTGGTAGAAGGACTTGGCAGAGGAAAGCTGCTTTGGTTCTTGGCAGCTGGGAAGCAAAGCAGGGGAGCAGCACCAGCGAGGAAAACCAAAGGACTACATATAGCACTCAATGTCTCGTCTCTGTGACCCACCCAGACGTATCCCCCAAAGAGTGCTCCACCAATCTCCTAGGTGGTTCCCAACAAATTAGGTGGACACAATGAAGCTTTACCATCACAGTATTCCAAAGTTGCTTGCTGTTTCTCTAAAGCTGGAATTCAAATATAATATGCTTTATGAATTTAGGAAATTTAAGGGAATAAATCATTTAAGAGCAATGTCATATGTGTTTTAACAATACAAATGTATCATAGTAACAAGTTCATATCCATTTTATTTTCTTACACTTGGATTGAAGTACAGAATTCTAGCTCATTTTCTTTCACATTGACAATATATTATCGTTAGGATAACATTTTTTAAGTACTTACCAAGAATTAACAATAGTTCCTTAATTTCCAGATGTATATCACTGAAAGCTTTGTGTGATATAGTTATGTCTCAGAGCTTCTTTTTTTAAAGGTTGGTTCTTTTCTGATCTCCCGACCTTACATATGTGTGGTAATCCTTTTAGGCCTGTATTTCCTCCCTGGAGTACAGTACTCGCCTGTTTTTGTCGGTCATTTTAGTTTCAGAGCCAGTTCTTGTGACTCACTGACTTCAGTTGCTGTCTTTTCATTCTACTAAATTTGTCGGAATTATACCTTAATACCTGTTGCTTTCATTTCAAAATGTAATTTGTTTTCCAGAGTAAATTTGCCTCTTCAGTAGGTGTGCTCAGAGTTTGCCTCTTGTTTGACAAATTTCAGCACACATAAATGATTGCTAGAGAGAGGAAAGGCATATTTAATGTTTCTTAGATGTATTATTACATCTAAAAGTTTAATTCACTTTCAGTCATGTGTTTTACTCGAGTAGATTTGAATTTATATGTATGCATACATGTAGTTGGCTAATCCTTGAACCAGTAATTTTCTGCTCATCTATACAATTTACTTATCATCTAATATATATTTTCTTGATGTGGACTGGGATTTCAGCATTTTGATTAGTGACAGTTCATTTGAGAGGCTGCTAGTCTAGTCTGCTTGTTTGTTTTCTGCACCGATATCTAGCCTGTTCCTTCAGGATAAAGGCTACCCTTTTGGATGTTGTAGAGTTGTGCTTCTGCGTCTTCAAGTGGTTGGCTTCAGGACTCTCCAGGGATAACAAACTATAATGACACTCAAGTGCTTTATTGTAGTATTTGCATGTAACCTACACAAATCCAGTCATATACCTGAAGTCATCTCTTGATTACTATAATACCTAATACTATGTAAATAGTTGTAATACAGTATTGTTTAGGAAATAATGACCAGGAAAAATAAATCTGGGCACGTTTAGTACTGATTCAAACAGCAGCCATCCATCTCATGCATGTCTAAGTGCATAGTACCCATCAGCAACAATTTAACTTTTTTTTCCTGAGTATTTTCAATCCACAGTGGGTTGAATCTGTGGTAGAGGGCCATCTATAGTTGAGTCACATCAACAAAAAAAAATTTTTGTGTAAAAAAAAAAAAAATACACAGTTTTAGTGTAAAATATGGAACCTTGAAAAAACTACCAAAATCAAGTTCTATCTAGTCCCATTAAATGGCATTATAGTCTTTAAAATCTCCTTTGTAGCTTTTGGACAGCAAGATAGATCCCATGAAAAGATACTAGCATTTCAGGATGTTTTGATTGTTTGAATCTCTGATTTTGACCTTAGGAGTCAAAGAATATGTAATTTTAAAAAGGAAGTTATAAAAACTAATTGAAGGTAAATAGCTCATTGAAATATTCAGTTGGATGGTTTAAGGTTTAGACTTTACTAAATAAAAATGAGTGTCTTTCTTTTTTTTTAATTTTTTGAAGCAAGGTCTCCCTGTGTAGTTCAGGCTGGCCCTGAACTCACCATGTAGCCCAGACTGGCCTCCAACTCGAAGCGATCCTCCTGCCTCAGCCTTCTGAGTGCTGGGATTACAGGCATGTGCCTCCACTCCCAGCTGAAGTGTATGTCTTTCTAAGGAGGGGGAAGCCTTGTATCACTCTCTCCAGATTCTTCTTCATCCCTTCCATATGTCTGCCTCTCCTTGTATTCTTGTGATACCATTTAGGCTTAGACTTTAGTAGATAGGAAAGAGCCTGTTTGTGCTAATGAAACAAGGTTATTCTATTCAGAGAGTGTTTTTGTTTAATCTGTATATTGTTAAAATATTGATTAACTCTGAAGTACATTTATATTCAAAAATACTCCTCAAATACATTTAATATGCCACAATATTTTCTTCATAAACAGTGCCTAAACTATTTTAGGGTATGTATTAGGCAGGTTTTGGGTGATTTAGGCGCACTGAAAACTTACTGTAAGAAATTAAAATAATGTTTTTCTTTCATCTTTATTTAATATCAAAGGTAGTTGGATTTATTTTCAAGCTTTATTAGACAGAGTCACGATTATTATATCTGTGTCAGGTTGTACATTTTATCAGTAAAACTTTTCTATCTGATGCTTTTGAATGCTGTCTTGACTGATAAACTGTCTTTTTTAGTATTTGTCTTCTATAACTTTTTCCTTAACCATTCTATGCCATTTTATCTTGTCATACTTTTTAGGCAGCACTTAGTTTTGGTTTTAAGCAGTTTGAAAATCTGTCATGTTTTTGAGACAAACCTCCTAAGCACTGGGATTATAGGTGTGTACTACCGTGCCTGGCAAAATCTGTCTTAATGTAGGCATCTAACCTATTTATTGTTACTATTGACATGGTTAGTAATTACTGCCATATTTTAGTTTTTTAGTTTGTTCTTTACTTTCTGCTTTTCATGATATTGGTCATTCCTCCATTTTAGAATTTACTTTTAGTGGTAAGAAAGTTGTGCATGGCTAGTCTTGTGTTCTGCCTCAGATGCTACTTTGGTGAGGTATTTTTGGTTCAAGCTAATCTTCAGAACTTTGAAATTGTTACTTCTCTTTTTTTAGTATATAATGTTGGTGATAGTCTGGTACTAGATTTGTTCTTTTTCTTTTTCAGGTAATTTTTTTTTTTTTCTGCCTAAATACTTTTGGATTTTTGTTGTGCAATTTCACCATAATATGTTTTTAAATATGTAACATTTTTCTTTAGGAATTTTTAAATACTTGTTTATTTAGACCTTCCTTTCTATGCCTAGAGCATCAGATAGATATTGGAACTTAGATACCTACTTCATATCATTTAACTTTTTCTCCATACTTCTCACCTGGCTGTCCTACTTTTATTGTCTTCTAGCAGTTTCCTTGGCTCCATTCCATCTTCTGCTGGTTAATGTGCTTCTTAGCTGTGCCTGTTGCAATATATACCCCATCTATTGAGTTAATTCTAATAATCCTTTTTCATTTGCAAGATTTCGGACTGTGACTGGGGATGTAGCTCAGTGGCACAATGAGTGTCATGCACAAGGCCCTGAGTTCAATCTCTAGCAGCTGCACAGCTCCTCAGCAGCCTTGTCGTTGTCATTGTCGTTAATTGGTTCATCCTACTTTCCTAGATATTATTTTTCTAATTGACTTGGATCTCTCTTTAATGTATTGATCTTCCTTCAGTATTAGCAATTCTTTTTTTGGTACCAGAGATTGAACTCGGGTCCTTGCACTTGCAAGGCAGGCGGCAGAACCACTGAGCTAAATCCCTGGCCCAGTATTAGCAATTCTTGATTGTGTGTTCTTCATTTATGCCTGTCACTTGTCTCTTGGGAAAAGGGAATCTTCAGTCTTCCTAGATAAGAGCCCTACCCAATCTGACTTCTACTTTGCAGTGGAGTAAGAGGATTGTTGAGATTGTCTCAAATGCAAGTTTTCCAGCAGTCATCTTCATTGTCCCCACAGAGCCTACACCTACCTAAAGGATTCTCAGCTGTCTTGTCTTATGGCTGTTTCTCTATTAGTTTAGTTCTGGCGTATTTTCATAGTCCTAAAACATGTGTCCATGAAATATGTTTCAGAGTTGCTATTTAATTTATATTTCAGAGCTTTTAGCAATGGATTAAGTCTTTTGACGAATGGAAGATTTTGTGTTCATCTATTCATTTGTTTGTGTTTTTATATTGGTTGCTTTCATCCTCTCATCTTAGATTTAAAATATACCTATTTCTTCTTGATACTAGCTTAAACTGTCTGTGTAATACTCTGAATTTAGATACTTTGTTTCCTACAAATCCTTCTTTACACACTATCCATTTTAAAAAGAACTATAGCTGCAGTGATACTATAGAAGAAAAACAAAAGATAAGTGGAAGGGGAAAAATGAATTAAAGGGAGAAAAAGAGTAGGTTCAAGAAAAGTATCTTACTTGCCATCTTACCTGCTTTCTTTTTTTTGGTACCAGGGATTGAACTCGGGTCCTTGCATTTGCGCAGCAGGCGGTGAAACCACTGAGCTAAATCCCCAGCCCATCTTACCTTCTTTTTATAACTAAGAGATATCAAACAACTTGCTGAGCCTCAAACAATCTGCTGTTCACACATTATTTAAATTGTCTATAGGGCCAGCTGCTTCTGCTTTTATTTTATTAGTATTTACCTGTTGGGAAGTATATGGAGTCTTGCTTACTACTATATTTGTTAAAGTTGGGTAGTATTGGCAAACAGTAACCAAGTTGTGAGGATATACCACAAAGCTCAGGGGGCTAGTGACTGGAATCTGGATAACTGGTTTTATCTTCAGAGATGCTTCCCAAGTATTGATTGAAATTTTCACAGCTGTCCTCAGTAGGTATTAATTACCATCTCTTCAATGCTGTCCACATAAAGTCTGTGTGTGTGTGTGTGTGTTGGGCCTTCCAAAAACCAGACTCTGAGACAGAGATAAGAGTACATACAAAAAATTTGTTGATGGACAAATGATACATTTGAAATAACGATCATAATGGAGATACCGATGAAAAATGAAGTATTTATACTGTCTGTTCTGCATTATTGACAAATAGCCTAGAAAAGTGCAAAACATGAATTAGTGGTTGTCAGACTAAGCCAACTAACCAATAAACATGAAAATATTTTAAAATTCATTAATAGTAAGGAAAATGCAAAATAATATTGAGGTATTTACCAGAGTTTTTCAGCCTTGGCAATATTAACATTTTGGATCTGATAATTCTTTGTTGTGGTGGACTGTACTGTGCATTATAGGAAGTTAGCATCCCTGGCCTCTTCCTACTTGATGCTCATAGCATCTCCCTTCTCCCATATTGTGACAATCAAAACTTTTTCCAGGGATAGGGATGCAGCTTAGTGGTAGAGTGCTTGCCTAGCATGCTTGAGGCCCTGGGTTCTCTCCAGAACCACCAAAAAAAAAAAAGGCAAAATATTTCCAGATTATGTTACCAAAACAGCACCTGTGAATGTAGGGATCCAGCTTAGTATAGCCATAGCTGTCTTGGTCACAACTGCTGTTTTGCCTGCCACGTGACCCTGGAACACATCACAAACCCTATAAGATAAAAAGGACAGCAGTAGTCAGAAGGTCAACCAAGTGTGTTGTGCCAGCTATAAACAGGCTTTTTCTTAACTGATGTTGGACATATTAATAGTTTTTGCTCATGTGTGGATCCTAGGGAAAAACAAAAAGACATGAAAGTAGAAGGGGGGCTATTTGGGGAAGGTAAGAGGGAGGACAAATACCATCAAAGCACATTATATGCATTTAAAGAAATGTCACAATGCAACCACCATTATTTTGTACAGTTAATATGTACTGATAATTATATTTTTTAAATGGGCTAGGAATGTAGCTCAGTGGCAAAGCACTTACAGAACATGTGTGAGCACCTGGTTCAATCCAGTACTGCAAAGAAAAATAATTAAAAATTAAGAAAAGAAAAGGACACTGCCTGCCTTGCAAGCACAAGGTTCTGAGTTCTATCCCTGGTACAAAAAAAAAAAAAAAAAGAAAAGGATAAAAGTTTGGGAAAGGATAGGTACATTCCACTTCCCTGAAGCCAACCTTTGTCAAGCCTAGCATATACATCTCTTCCTTTTCCTTTGGGGTATAGGGATCTTGTCACCCAGCACACCCTTCTGTTCGTAAGTCCCCAATACATTGTACTTTGTAGAGTCCTGGATCTACCTGCCTTTTTCTTCAGTCTCACAGCCAGTTCTTATTATTGGGACTGGGTATTTCTGAAATGAGTAAAATTATTCTCAACTAAGAACCATTGTCTTATATCCATTAAGCACAGTTTATCAATTTACCATTTAATTATAATGGTCACAGTCTATTGTCAAATATTGATTAGTGTTTGGTAATTGTTTCTCTTGTTTCAGAACTCTCTTGATAGAGCCCAAGCAGCCAAGAACAAAGGCAATAAGTATTTTAAAGCAGGAAAGTATGAACAAGCTATTCAGTGCTATACAGAAGCTATCAGTTTGTGCCCTACAGAAAAGAATGTTGATCTTTCCACATTTTATCAAAATAGAGCTGCTGCCTTTGAACAGTTGGTATGTACACTGGGATGTTTTCTCTTTTCCTTTGTTTTTCAGTATTTGCTTTAAGTTTCAGTTAATGCTATTCAAATCTAATGCATTTTTGACATTGTTTTGAAATTAATAAGATTTTTGTTTTCATTTCCTTTAAAAAAATTTTCAAGAACAAATATTAGTCTTGCTGGTTACAAATATACCCCAGTTATAAATATTTCAGCTTTTATGAAATTAGATAGTATAAAAAATTAAAGTTTTTTAGTAGGTCTTTAACCCTTTGAGGCTGTTCGTCAACTTCTTTCTGTAGCTGTAAGTAATAGTTGCATATGGTGCAAGGGAAAACGAAAGATGATTTCCTTTTAAATACTGTTGGTGATAAAGTTTTTCAGTATTTTGTACAGCTTTTCATATCAGCATATGCCAACCTGTTTTACCTTTTAAAGACTAGATGTAGAGCCATTGTATATTTATTTAGTGGATTGATGAAAAAAACGGCAGAGTGGAGAGTATTATAGAAGAAACAATATGTTTTTTCTACTCTGAGGGAAGAAAGAGTTTGGCATGTTCAAATAAGGGTAGAAGAAAGATGAAATTGGAAAACCAGATAGGGACTAGGTCTTAAAAAGCCTTGTAGGCAATAATAGAGTTTGGAGTGATTCTGACTATAGTGGATATACTAAAGAGTTTTAAGCAGGGCAAGAACATCATTTAAAACTATCATATTTTGTTGAGAATATGTTGAAAAGAGGCAAGAGTGGAGACTGGGAAAACAAATAAGGATGTTAAAGTAACCTAGGTAAGACATGAAGAAAAACTGAAAATCAGCAGAACTTGTTATTGCATTGAATGTGAAAGCTGAAGAGGTAAAAGATTTTACTACCAGAAGATAGAGACTAAGTAGACGGTTATATTGGAAAAATGCCTATTTTAGTAGAGTGGTCTTGTGCTTCTGATAAATTTCAGATTTCATCTATAATTTTAGTTGGGGTATATAAAGTCAGTATAATTACCTAAGGGAGAGACGAGATGAGACCTTGAGGATGTCATCATGTTGAGTCAAGGAAGAGAATTCAGCAGAGGAAATTGAGAAGGGACTATTGGTAGGTGGAAATGAGATAAAGTTGAAAATCTAGAGGATCAGCAATAAAGAGGTACTGAGAAGTGGGGTATTGTTTGGGTAGTTACAGAGTCAAAGGAGGGGTTTTAAAAGATGAAATACACAAGAGCAAGTGTTTCTATATTCGTGGGAATGGCTCAGAAGAGAAGCAGACTCTTGCAGAGAAGGGATAGCTAGAAGAGTGAAGTCCATGGACAGAGAGGTCATGGAATTCAGATCACCAGTGGAGGTTTGACCTTTGATGAAGATGGATGCTTCCTCAGTTTTAACAGGAGCAAAGAAGAAAATGGTAGGAGCACAAAACTCGAGGTAGGTTTGGAGGTAGAAAGATGGCCAAAGTATGTTCATTGCCTATTTTTAAAAATCTGGTAACTTGTCTTCTTTAAAGATATTTATGTGAGGTTTTATAGTATGTATAGTGTAAATATTAACTCTTTGTATTTGGGATACTTTTTCTGTTGTGGGACTCTTAATACTTGGCCTGTTAACTTTGGAAAACTGATATCTTTTGAACAGTACTTTTATTAGTGTGACTCTTAAAATACTTTCAATTACAGCAAAAATGGAAAGAGGTGGCCCAAGATTGTACAAAGGCTGTTGAACTTAATCCCAAATATGTGAAAGCTCTGTTTAGACGTGCGAAAGCCCACGAGAAGCTAGACAATAAGAAGGAATGTTTAGAAGGTGAGGCTATTTTTGTGTTTGCATATGAAAATTTCTAAAGGCTTTATAGTCATTGTAAATTTATATAAAATTCTGCCTTGTGAGTACAGAAATCAGTTGTCTTTAAAAGTTGAATTCTTCCCCAATTGAGACTTTGTTTTCTAGTTTAAAGTGAAATTGCTGATACTAAAGATTTGGAATTTATATACCACACAATTTAAACATGGCAATTAGTGAGCATCAGTATAATTCCATGAATAAGGGAATCAGAAGTTTTGGCAAGTGATAGTGTTTCTACTTACAGCTGTTTTAAGAAATAAAATAACTTTAAGATGAATAATTTTTAAAAGTTGTTTTTATGCCCTTAATATTTTCATACTTCATTTTATACCAAGTTGCAAATTATGCAGTTGGTATAAAACATCTAAGTCAATTTGTCATTCTCAGTAGATGCTATAAATGTTTGGCATCCTCTAATTGGCTGTGTCTGTTTCCAAAACTGCAATTAGCGTATAGTCCCCACTGGCTTTTAAAGTACATTTTTCTAGATATTGTGAAGCTAAAATCAGTGTATTATTTCTATAACCCAACAGTGCTTTCCACTACATTTTTAAATAACTTTTTTTTT
>NW_004624789.1:13761295-13813365 GCF_000247695.1 Heterocephalus glaber | reverse complement strand
CTACCCCTTTGGACCTTTTCTTCCTATTTCACATTATCAGTTATTCATTTTAATCATTATTTACACTTTCAGTTTCTCACAACCAGAGAAACTATTCGGTATTTACACATGTGTGTCCTATTTATTTCCCTTAAGAGTATGTCCTCAGTATGCATCCATTTAGCTATAAATGTCTCTAGTTTCTCGTTCTTTATGGCTGGGTAGTATTCCATTTTATAAAAACCACATCTTTATCCAGTTTTCAGTTGATGGCCACTTGGGCTATTTCCAGGCATAAAGCCCCTTTTTTAAAAATCCTGGATTATCAAATGATAATAATGCTTTAGAGAACATTTTAGCAAAACTTGAAGTTTTATGGTGTCATATAATTTGGTAGTTGGTGGAAGTGGTGTTGCTTTAGAAAAGAGAATCCTAAGTTTGGGCTAGATCTTGAAGTTACTAATATAGTAATTGCCAAAGAGGAAGGAATTTGATTGGAGTTTTAGAGGGAAATTGGATGAGAAAAAGACATTGACATTGGCATGAACCAAAGTTATCAGGGGAATGTAGCACTAGATTGACTTGTTTGGAGGTGCAGGATGTGAAATTTTGAGAAATGGTCTTCAAAAAGAGAAAGAATGATCATTGAATACTTTGAATGAAAGAAAGGTTGAAAAGTTAAGGAAGTCTCTTTTTATTTTTTTTTTTTGGTAATGGGGGATTGAACTCAGGATCTTGCGCTTGTGAGGCAGGCGGCGGAACCACTGAGCTAAATCCCCAGCCAGAAGTCTATCTTTTAAATTTCAAATCATTGTGTCTTGAGCTGTGGCAAATGAAAATGGCTTATGAGAGAACTATCTTATGTTGATTTGCCATCTGGTTCCTGGTCAGAAGAGAGAATTCCTATATTCCTTGTTTTATTTGCTATCTATAAAACGTTAGAGCAATGTCAGAAATTATATAGCACAAAGCTTTTCATTTTATAGGTGAAGGAAATTTTAATCTCAGAGAAGGGGAGAAACTTGAAATATTGATAATCAGTTCTGTTCAAAATGAAATAGCCTCATCAGGCTATTAATTTAGTTTGACTTTCTGTATTACATTGTACCTATTTGATACTGCTGATCATCTCTGCAATAATTGCATCCTTATTTTTCCATCATTTCTAGATGTCACTGCTGTGTGTATATTAGAAGGGTTCCAAAATCAACAAAGCATGCTATTAGCTGATAAAGTTCTTAAACTTCTCGGAAAAGAGAAAGCCAAAGAAAAGTACAAGGTAAATTAATCTGAATTGTGAAATAGAGAGAGTATGCTACTTGAACTTGGGAAAAATGATTATAGTAACAACTGAAATTCGGGTGGAATTACATTTCTTTTTCGTATAATCTTGGGCTTTTGTGACATATTCTTTTTCAATAAGTATGTAGGCTGTGTTCATTACTGTACTTGGAGGAGACTGGAATTCATCTGTGTTAAAAGTTGCTATACTATGACCAATGGGCCAAATCCAGTCTGCCTTTTGTATTTGTAAATAATATTCAGCCACTCACATATTGTTTTTGGCTGCTTTCGGCCTGCAACAGAGCTAAGTGGTTGTTGTAGCATACAGCGACTATATCCCCTGAAAAGCCTAAATTGTTTATTACCTGGCTTTTTACAGGAAAATATTTGCCAACCCCTGTTCTGTATCACTAATTTTTAAACTTATATTGTGTAAGTGGACATTTGTTTTAGGCTGTTAGTAGTGGATAGTTTAATTCAACAAACCATTATTAAACAAAGCTCCATGTATGGGGATAGGTGTGCAAAAACATGTTGCCTTCCTTATAGAATTAAAATTTAGTGAGACTGTTACTCTATAAAAGACCTAACGTGGCTAATGTCTAGTGGGAGACGTACATACAGTAGTGCTGAGAGAGCACCACCATCTTTGTCACTGAAGATTCACTGCTAAATTTCAGTAATATCAGGGCAGTTGTTCCTTTTTTCTTTACTAATGACTTGCTTTTCTCTTAAATGGATTTTAACAATTATATATATTTAAATTCTCATCTGTGACTATTAGCAGAATGAAATGATTAAAACAGGCTTCTTCACTGTAGGAATTTAATGTGCTGGTTGGGTTGTGAATCTCCAAGAGCAGTGAGGGCAAACCTGTTAGAGACTGGTGCCCAAACTGCGACCCAAAATCCACTCATTTATTGCAGAGTGCCAACACTGCAATTAAACCTGAATACCAAGGTTTTAGCTTATAAAAGCATCTTATACATTAACATCTTTTGTCTTTAAAAGAAAAACACAGTAGCGTAGATGCCATAGGTTTCCCACCACTGTCCAAGAGAAATATAACAGTAATAGCTCTCAGTCTCTTTGAACTGTGCAACTTTTTTCTGCTTAAGCGTCTTGTAAAACTGATGTTCCTCCAAAAACACTTTGCAAAACATCATGTTAGCTTCATAAATTGAGCCTTAAAAGAAGCTAGTAAGATAAATAAGGCAAATATTTATTTCAACTACTACTTCAGGGATGAGAAAACTTGAGATTAGAGGTTTAATGACATGTCATATACAAGGGATGATCAATACAATGAATCTTTAAAAAAAAATTTTTTTTAAACTTGTGGTAAAGACATTACCAGATAAATGTGTTTGAAGTAGAAGGAATATTTTGAGTATTGTGAGAGGGATCAATGGCAATGTACCTTTTACTGTAATACATTTTTTAATTTAAACATTCACCATATTTTATGACCACATACCCCATTGATCAAATGTTTATGGCAATTTCTGTCAAATAAAAACATACCATGTGTCTTCATTCACCTTATTCAACAGACCTGGCATTATGAGTCGTGACTTTTTTTCCTTCAAAATCAAAATGACCATGAAATGTAAATGTTTTTAATAAGTTCAGGGGTTGAGGCAGCTACAAGAATACAATTAGACAATAAAATTAATTAAAAAAAAAAAACACAGACTCACGAAAGAGGACTTCCAGAACTGCTTCAGAAAGTAGCAGGAACAATTAGATAAATGTGTTCAAAATGAAGGAAAGTATTTTGAGAGGGATGAATGCCAATGTCTTTTATTATAGTAATTTTTTTAAAAAATTTTAAACATTCACTATATTTTTTAAATCATAGCTCATAGTGAATAAGTGGCAGAACTAAAATGTGATCTTTTCATTTGTTACGTAAGTCCATTTCTTGAAACATTATTTTAACTATAAATTTATAATCCAGTGTGGAAGATAGGCAATAGCTTCATTTCTAAGCTGAAATGGGAAACTAAAAGACTTTCATGATTTACCCAGCTTCAAGTAAATGCTATTTAAAATTCTATTTAAGCTTTTCCCCTAAAATGATAAATGATATAAAGAAAAGAAATTTGTTTCTTACAGTTCTGGAGGCTGGAAAAACCAATACCAAGGTAATAGCATCTGGGGAAGGCCTTCATGCTATACTATCCCATGATAGAAAGGCAAGAGAACATGAGAGCAAGACTCAAGTTTTATTATGAATCTACTGTCTTGATTTGATAACTAACCCACTCCTGGGTAATGATATTAATCCATTCATGAAAATAGAGCCCTCCCGACCTAATCATGTCTTATTAAGCCCCACCTCCCATTATATTAGATTGCAGATTTAGTTTCCAACACATGAACTTGGGGGACAGATTCAAATAATAGCAATGGGTTTTCCCTTAGATTTTGTCTTTTAAGTGTTATTCTATTCTGCTCTCCATCCATCCTACATTAGACCATTTATTTCAAAACATTTTTTTTAATCCTACACATACAAGACATTAAATCTACCAAATAGTAATGGTATTTGTTATACATAACATTTTAAATAAGCTGTTTTCAGCCAGGCATGGTAAAATTCCAGCACTCTGGAAGGCTGAAGTAGAAGGATTGCAAGTTCACACCCAGCCTAAGCAACTTGCTCTGTTTTGAATAAAAAAATTTTAAAAGGGCTGGGGATGTGGCTTGGTGCAAAAGTCCTGGGTTCGAACTCCAGTACTGCATAATATTGTATTTTTTATTTTAAACTTACCATAGGTATTGAGTTTTGTAGATGAAAGATCAAAAATATAAGAGCTCTTTGTCTATATTATTCCCTTTGTTTAAAACTTTTTTAAAATTCTGATTTACAAGGAGGGAAAAAAACTCCTATAATTATGAATGCCAAAAAGAGAAGATTATAACAGGAAATCTGATTAAATGACTTACAGTGGCACTTCCCTATAATGCAGATCTTCAGATGCAAGCCCATGGCAAATGGACATTTTTAGCACCTGCCGTAAGAGCTGTTTTGAACAGCTGGGACTGGCCATTCCCACTATCTTTTGTCCTGTGGCTTAGAGCTTAACATTCTTCAGTTATTTGAAAATGAGAATCCAGTTTTTACAGCAATTATTCTTAATGTTCAATAATGTACCTGCTTCTTAGATTATTGTTTTCTTATTTTGATAAATTTCAGAATCGTGAACCTTTGATGCCATCTCCACAGTTTATCAAATCTTACTTCAGTTCTTTCACTGATGATATCATTTCTCAACCTATGCTTAAAGGAGAGAAGTCTGATGAAGATAAAGACAAGGAAGGAGAAGCTTTAGAAGTAAAAGAAAAGTAAGTATGCCAGTGTCTCCTGAATGTTTTTTGTGTTTTTTTCTTGTTGTTTGTTTTGGTTTTGGTTTTTGTGGCTGCCATGAACTTTCCCTGGAACCACAATGGGTTCAGAGTCAACTGAAAAAAAAATCTTATCTCTAGGTAGATATAAATAAAATAAATTATACAATAGTACCATAATTGTTATAATTACAGAATAAAAATACACCTCTTTCTAGCATATGTCTGTTTCTCCTCTGCTATTTAAGCATCTAAGGGCCCAGAGATTAGTTCAGTGGCACTGTGCCTGCCTGGCAAGCGCAAGGTCCTGAGTTCAATCCCCAGTACCAAGAATCTACCCTGCTTTCACAGTCTTGCATTGTGATTATTCTCAAGAGGATGCCTAGTGAATCAGTTGGTTGATTGTATTTGAGTAAAGGCACTAACTTTCAAATTAATTATGTAGCTTAACATTTAAATGTTTTAGTGCAGGGAAGATTTTAATAATTATGAGACACTTAAATTTCCTTCAAGGTCCTGCTTCCTTACCAAAATGCCATTCTTTGGACTTCTTGTGTTTGAGGTTTAGAGTTGTTTTTAATACCTACCACTTTTGTTCTCTGTAAGTAGGAACTTTTTTCTTCCGATCTGATTTGATAATTGTTTCTATATCCTTAGCCTGGTGACCTGAAGAACAAAATAAGGAATATTAGAATCCAGTTACAGGAATACTTAATGCAGAGTTGTAAGATTTTGATTGATACACCTTTTCTTTTAAGCCACTTACTTGCCAGTTTCTCTACTCAGATTATAACAACTAAAATGAGAAATTGTACTTTTAGTGTCTTATACAAATGCTCCTTCAGTTACATCCGATACATCATTGAGAATATGTAGGTTAAAAATACATTTATTCTGAACCACGTATCAAAATACCTACTACTTGAGCACCTAAATTTAGCAACATACAGTACATTGTAGAATATTGGTTGTCCACCTCCTGATTCTGTGTCTGACTAGGAGCTGTGACTTGTTGCCACTGCCCAGCATCACACAAGAGTATCATACCACATATTGCTGGCCCAGGGAAAGATCAAAATTCAAAGTACACTTTTTACTGAAGTGTACCATTTTCCTATCATGCTGAAGTCTAGCCATTATAAATTGGGAACTATCTATATTTAGAAGATGGTTCAAAGGTTATGTAGTGTAAGTTTTGGTTTTTTTCAGTTATAAATCCCTTCTACAAGCATCTCCAGTACAGTCGTTATTTTAAAAGAATAAATAATACTGTGCTTATTGCATTTTTTAAAATAGGTGTATTTTTTAAAGATCTCTAATATAAGAATTTTGCTTTAAATTTACTTTTTTGATAAGTGTACTTTTTAATTGTTCTGTTCATATAGGTGAAACAATAAATCTGTATGAGAGCCTTCTGTATTTCCCTGTCTCCAATCTTACTCTCTTATTCAGTCCATTCTCTACAAAACAGTTATCTTTACAAAGCACAGTATCATACCTCTTGCTTTGGCTTATATTGCACTAAGCTTACTTGATTGTTTCCTACTGTTGTGTTCCTCTCTTAGCACTTAACAATTACTCAGTGCAATTAAGTGCCACAGATAGGAAGGTAAAACAAGATCCTTACCCATGTTATAAATTAGTCTTGTCTTTTTCACTAGCTTACCTTTTCACATATTTGTCTAAGCCAAGGTGTTAACCCAGCTTTCTGTCATAGATTCTGTTTCCTTTTAAAACTCACTCCCTAAAGCATCAAGAAAGTCCCATTCGGCTTCAGAAACATAATTGTTTTTTAACTTCTTTTTCCCAGCTCTAATTCTATACTAGCTGGCTGATTAACTTGTAAAGGGGAAATGGACTATTGCTTAACTCAGGCATGCTAAATGTAACAAGTTTTAGCGTTTGATTCTTTCTTAGTAAATAGTTTCTTGTTTGTTTTCATTTTCAGTTCTGGATATTTAAAAGCCAAACAGTACATGGAAGAAGAAAACTATGATAAAATCATAAGTGAATGCTCAAAAGAAGTAGATGCTCAAGGAAAATACATGGCAGAAGCATTATTACTACGAGCCACCTTCTACTTACTCATTGGCAATGCCAATGCTGCCAAGCCTGATTTGGATAAGGTCATCAATTTGAAAGAAGCTAATGTGAAGGTACATTTTGAAATGTTTGTGCATGTGGAAAAAAATCAATAAGTAGAAATGGTTTTATAGATCTTTTGCCAGATACTTTAGCATTTCACTTGCCATTCTCCAAAAAGGCTGTTTTTGTTTTGGCAGAAACCTAATTATGAATGCAATGGTGCTATAAATCTGAAAAATAAATGTTAATATTTATCTTCAGCCAACAAAGTAAAATATTTTCCTGCAGAATCTGGAAGTTTCAGCTTCCTCGTATAGATACTACCTACTGTGTTGGACTATTTCAGTTGTGTAAGGGTGATAGTAACAGGGCTATTGATAGGTTGTAAGTAGCATGTGAAAAGTAGTTCCAGGTTTTAAAATATACTTAAAAAAGGGCTAGGGATTTAGCTCAGTGGTTCCAGTGCCTGCCTTGCAAGCGCAAGGTCCTGAGTTCGATCCCCAGTACCAAAAAATATATATATATATAAATATATATATATATATATATACTTAAAAAGGATATATATATATACTTAAAAAGGATAAACACATTAGTAATACATTTGGAAAGATTTTTATAACTGAAGAAATGAACAGCCTAGGGCTGGGGATTTGGCTCTGGTTCTGCCACCTGCCTCACAAATGCAAGGTCTGGAGTTCGATCCCTGGTACCAAAAAAAAGAAAAGAACAGCCTAAAAATATACAGAAGTTTTCTCATTTGTGTTGTTGAAGCAGCTTTTCATTTTTCAAGTGTTTTTAATGTTTATGTAATGATTTTCATAATAAGATTTAAAGGGATCTGTTGAATTATGCAATTTCTCTACTCAAAGTAACAAGATAGAATTGAGCCACCATTAATTTATCTTTATTAGTTAATTCTTTCTCTTTAAAATTAATCATCTATGTATTTGGGAGGGATATAAAAATTGTTTTTAAGGCCTAAGTATTTGTTAAAAGTTCATTTCAAAATTAGATTTTCAAATTGAAAATACTTCATAATATTAATTTTATTTCCTGCTGATTTTCCTAATGACTACAATTACAGTATTTTGTTATAATTGTGGGGGCCTTTTTTATATACATATATATAGATATGCACACACACATATAGTATCAACATGTATAATCAATACCGAGATAGACAGACAGACAGACAGACATGCGCACTGAGTCTGCCAAAAAAGTATATACAGCCGGGGATTTAGCTCAGTGGTTTCGCTGCCTGCTTCGCAAGCACACAGACCCAAGTTCGATCCCCGGTACCAAAAAAAAAAAGTATATACACACTTCAGGAAAATAAAAACTTGTATAAATATTTCAATACTCAATTTATTGAAAGATCATGAGATTAATATAAATTACCTTCGGCCTCTACAATTATAAGAGGTGCTCAAAGTAGTAGCCATTAGCTTTCAGACATTTATTTATATATGTCAAACTGCTGCTTGGGTAACCTTGGTCATTAAGACTGCTGCACAAGCATTTTCAATTTCTTCTTTAGAGTCCTGCAGTATAAGTGAGTTTTCTGCAATATACAACATCCTCTAGGATCTCCCATATGAGAGTTAACACCATCTGTTGAAAAAACATCATACTATTTTTCTTTCCTGAAATAATGTGTATACACTTTTTGGTGGAGTGGGTGTGGGTGTGGGTGTGTGTGTGTTAATGCTTTGAACAAAATTTGAAAGAAGAAATGTGTTTTCTTGATCACCTCCGCCCCACTACTGGTATTTGGACTCTGCTACGTCTCCAGCCCCACTTTTAAAATGTTTTACTTTCTGAGACAGGGTTTTGCTAAGTTGCCCAGGCTTGGCTCACATTTGCAGTCCTCCTGCCTCAGTTTCCCAGAGTGCTAGAATTATAGGCATATGCCACAATACTCAGCTGTATGTTTTCATTTTAACAGCAAGTTATAATCATGTCTGTGACATCTATAAAACTTAACTCAAAATGGATGAAAGACAAATGTAAGAGTTAAAAAAGTATAAAACTCATAGAAGAAAACAGGAGTTAGTATTTCTTTCCTTGTATGAATATAAGAAATGAGAAAGTTATAAGAAATAAGACACCTTGTATGGTGAGATAAGACACCAAAAGCACAAGTGCCCCTCCCAAAAGAACATAAATTGGACTTTGTCAGAATTTAAAATATTTATGCTTTAAAGAACACCATTGAGAAACACAACCTTCCACAGAATGGGTGAAAATATTCATAAAGCATTTATCTGATAAGAAGCTTGTAATACAGAATAAACTACTCAGAATTCAACAGTAAAAGACCACTTAATTTTAAAATGGGCCAAGGGTCTGAATAGACATGTCTCCAAAGAATATATACAAATGACCAGTAATAACATGAAATTATGCTTAGCATCATTAGCCATTAGGAAATTGTAAATGAAAACCATAGTGAAATATAACTTCAAAAAGATGGACAATTAAAAAAAAAAAAGATGGACAATAACAAATGTTGGTGAGGACATGGAGAAAGAGGGACCCCCCTACATTACTGTGGAAATGTAAAATCTTAAAATCTCTTTGGAAATTATATTGACAGTTTCTCAAACAGTTAAGCATACAGTTAGTTACCTTGTACTCCAGCAGTTTTACTTCTACATATATACCCAAGAGAATTGAATACATATGTTAAAAATATGTACATTAATGTTGACAGCATTATTTATGATAACCAAAAGGTAGAAGAAACTCAAATGTCCATCATCTAATAGATTTTATACCTCTAATAGAGGTATAAAATGTGGTATATTTATAAAATGGAATATTCAGCCATAAAGAATACAGTACTAATACATGCCATAACATGGATGAACTTTGAAAAAATACATAATGAAAAAAATCCAGACAAAAGGGCTGTATACTATATATAATATCCAAAATGTACAAATCCATAGAAAAGGAAAGGAGATTGGTGGTTTCCATGGTCCAGGGAATGGGGAGTAACTACTAATGTATATGGGGTTTCTTTTGGGGATAATGAAAATGTTCTGGTGATCAGTGCACAGCTTAGTGAACATACGAAAATAGTTGGTATGTACATTTTAAAAGATGAGCCTTATAGCATGTATATTATATCAGTTTATTCAGAAACCTAATTGGGGGAAAAGGTAATGCTGAATTGTTCTCATTTGGGTGTGTAGCTTCGAGCAAATGCCCTCATCAAAAGAGGCAGCATGTACATGCAACAGCAGCAGCCTTTGCTGTCTACTCAGGATTTTAACATGGCTGCTGACATTGATCCTCAGAATGCAGATGTTTATCACCACCGAGGACAGGTAAGTCAGTTTTTATACCTAGAATTCTGACGTATGGATTGAGCTATTTGATGACAATTTTTGATAATTTCTTGACATTTTCTTACATCATTTCATATATCATAGTTTATAATTTGGATTGGCCTTTATTTAATACTGCTTTGAACATTTGTCTTCATAATTTTGGTATTCGTGGAAAAGGAAGCAACAAAATGTTGCTTGCCACTTTGTGTTTCAGGTATCCTGGTTCATAGGTTTTTCAGTGAGTAAAAATAACAATAAGCATTTTGAGTTTATGTGAGAATCAACAGGATGACTTTTCTGGGCTGGGTTGGGGCTTTTTTGTTTGTTTTGTTTTGTTTTATTTTGAGACAAGGTCTTACTATGTAGTTCAACCTGTAGTTAAACTTGGCCTCAAACTGGTGACCATCCTCCTGCCTCAGCCTTCTGAGTGCTAGGATTAGTGACATGTGCAGCATTACCTGGCTGGACTTCATTCTGTAAGGAAATATTAGCCTGGACTCCCAACTAATAACAAAGAAAAAAAAAACTTCTGAAAGTTTTATGATAGGCATATAAGATTTTTTGTAAGAAAAATATGTAATAAAGAAATTTCTCAATTATAGCATCACATGGAAAAAATGTGACTAATTTGCTTAACGTGGCTTCTTAGAATGCATTGTAGGAGAAAGTATGGGCAGTCCAAATAACAGTAAACCTGAAGTTCTTTCTAATAGAGATTTTACCTACTAATGTTTCTTCCTAGAGGGTGAAGTTTGGAGATAACCTCTCAAATGTCTTGACATTTTCATCTTTACTGGTAGTGTCTTAAAGGTAATTTGAGGGCCGGAGGTTTAGCTCAGTGGTTCTGGCACCTGCCTTGCAAGCACAAGTTCCCAAGTTCGATCCCCGGTACCAAAAAAAAAAAAAGTAATTTGAACCAGACATGGTAGTGGATGCCTGTAATCCCAGCACTCAGGAGGCTGAGGCAGGAGGAACACTGAGTGTTTGAGGCCAACCTGAAGTATATAACAAGACTGTCTCAAAAAAAAAAAATTGGAAAGTAATTATCAGTTATCTGATGTGCTTTGAAATTAAATAATACAGAATTGTTTAATTTTCTAGAAAAAGTTTCTTCTTTAATAACAATCAAAATTACAGAGGAAGAAAAAATTACAGAGTAAAAAATGGCAGATTTATATTGCCCTTTTTAAAGAAATGGACAGGAGGGGCCAGGGATTTAGCTCAGTGGTGCCGTGCCTGCCTCACAAGCACAATGTCCTTAGTTAGATCCCCAGTACCAAAAGAAATGGACACCAATTTCACATTCCAGAATGTTACCTTTAAAATTACGGATTTTCTAGTTCTTTGTTTCTATAAAGTAGTTCTTTATTGAATAATTGTTACATACTGAACATTAGCTGTAACAGAAGAGACAGGGTACATACTTAACTAGTGGATTTATTTTGAATTACATTTATTTATGTGTGGGTTTGTTGTTTTGTTTTTGTTTTTCTTAGCTGAAAATACTGCTTGATCAAGTTGAAGAAGCAGTGACAGATTTTGATGAATGTATTAGATTAAGGCCCGAGTCTGCTCTGGCACAAGCTCAGAAATGTTTTGCACTGGTAGGTATTTCTTTTGTAATTCCTAAACATCATTTTTGTATCCCAGCGTCAAAAAAGATGATATCATGGTCTATCACATCAGCTCTTTTTCCCAAAAAACATAACTACAGGGAGGAAAACATGTTACCATGTATGTTAATCAGTATTAGCTCTTATATTTCTCTGGATATTTGAGTTCATCTTAATAAATGTTTGTTCCTAAGTTTATACTTCCCTCAACAGAACTAGCCTCCCTGCTTCTCTACAATAAATCTGAACAAACATTCAAAGTAATTTGAGGAAATAATTTATAATCATGACAGCACATAACTGCTCTTTTATCTCTCCTTTATAGAGCTGTTTAATATTATTCAAAAACACAATGCTAAAAAAGTAAAGTAAGTCCATTTTAAGTAAAATTAAGTACTTCCAGTTACCCTATACCCAGATTTCTAAAAAGAATTTCCTGTTTTCCCTTTCTACTAGGAGGCTGAGGCAGGAGGATCACAAATTCAAGGCAACTTCATAAGACTGCCTCAAAATTTAAAAAATAAGTGCTGGTGATGTAGCTCAGTGGTAGAGCACCCTGGGATTTGATTCTCAATACTGACCAAAAAATATATATATATGTGTGTGTGTGTGCGTGTGTGTGTGTGTATGTATGTATATATATGTATGTATGTGTATATATATATATTCTTTTAAAGAAATTCTAACAAACATAGTTGGGGAAAAAGTGATAAAAGTTTTTTATTGTAGAAATTCCCTTACTTATATGCAACATCAACTTCTTAGGAGGATATACTTAGAGCATTGGTTTCTAATCTTTTGGCTTGCCTGGGCCACATTGAGTGAAAAGGAATTGTCTTGAGCCACATATAAAATGCATAATATGGTAATTAATATATATAAGTAATAAAACTTCCTTTTTTCATTTTTTGTTGTAGCATTTCTAATATTAGCAGCGTTGTATATAGCAATATCATGAGCAAAAAAACTACTTTTTTGTACTTTATCACAGCTTCTAAAGAACTATTTTAACGTGTGTGTGTGATTTTTTTTTTTTTCTTTTTAGTACATATTTGCAATACATAATGATTACATTCATTGCAGGGAGTTACTACATGTATATAACATCTTAATTTTTTTTCATCTTTTCTCCTCTCCCTCCTATTTTAACTTAATTTTTTTTATTAACTTAATATTTTACACAGTAACACAAGCCCAAGTTTAATAAGAAAACTTCTATATCTGCTTAATAACAATAAGCACCTGTCTTCACAATAAGCACACACACTTGTAGGTAGATTGAAATACTATGAACAGTACATTGCTATGTTTTACTCGCCAAATTGCAGAAGCTCATCTAACATATGATACACTCAGGCTTCAGTTCAGCCAGCTGTGGCGAGTGCAGGAGACAAAATAAGGACTGCACATGTTCAGTAATTGCCTGTGCGTTCCACACTTGACAGCACACAGTTGAATCATGAAAAATGTTACAGTTACAATCTTTTGGGTCCACATTATTAGCCTTCCCAGGCTGCACATACCTTGTAGGTTGGACACACCTATAGAATATTGAATACCTTGAAATTGTATAGTAGTTATGAGGTTCCAGTTTACATAGGCTTTGGATCCTTCCTTCTGAGATACTTCTTTAGAATTCTTTTGGATGCATCATATTATGTTAGCAAATCTGCTTTTCTGGAAAGATTTATGTAATGCTGCATGTCTTTTATAATTATAAAAGATATGTTAATACTCTAGAAGTTTTTGAATTCTTGATTTGACAGACCTGTTTTAATTTTTTAAATAGTATCGCCAGGCATATACAGGAAACAACTCTTCACAAATTCAAGCAGCAATGAAAGGTTTTGAAGAGGTCATAAAGAAATTTCCAAGATGTGCTGAAGGCTATGCACTATATGCCCAGGTAAATGTGACTTTACAAATTGTTTTAAGAACTGTATTGTATGCTGAAGCTCAGCATGGAAATCAGAAAACAGTGCTATCCTGGTTCCAACTAATGTGGAAGCAGGCTTCCTTCTTGCTTTGCTTCTCTTGGCCCCCAGGATGGTCCTGAATCACATTAGGAGAACCTCCTGTGTTATACAACTTGGAAACCATGGCCTTAAACGCCTAAGGAAGGGAAGCTTAAGGCAAGCATTTCCTTCCTGTTTTCATTTGGATTAGACTTGCAAAAAATGTAATTACCTTAGAAAAATACTACTGTGTGTAGTTGGTAAAGAAAATATCCATCAAAAAGGGTTTTGTTTGATCACCATCCTTTTAGTGGTTAACTAGATTATAACTTATTTTTTCTTTGCTTTCTCTAACGTTCTTAGAGTTTCTTCATTTAAAATTGAAATTATGGAAAGTAGAATTTAAATTATTTAAACTTATTATGACTTGAAATTCTTGAAAACTTCCTTAATTTAAAATCATCTGTTTCATTGAAAATGATTATCTTCTTACAACCACATTTATACTTTGTTCCTTCAAATAAATGATCTCTGAATGAGTGTTTTCTTCATGTTTAAGTTGAAAATTGTTTTACTATATACATAAACCCAGCCACCTCAATATTTCCTAACTTGATCCTTTTTTTTTTTTTTTTTGTACCAGGTATCGAACTCCCGGGCCCAAGTTCTTTTTATTACAAAAGAAATTTTTTTCTTTTTCTTTTTTCCCCACAAACATCACAGAAATAGAAAACATTATACAATTTCCCCAGTAGATTCCTTTGTTTTTTATTTTGCTGCATGCTATCTTTAGGCAAGTTACAAGAAAAATTTAAGGAGGATGTTGAGGGTTTATTGAGGGAAACTATGAGATTAATTTATGTTGTGTCTGTTGATCGTCATGGAATTCAGAAGGGCTTTTTTTTTTGGTGCAGATTTCTATGGGGATGTAAGATAGCAAAGGCCGCTGAATAGCTTTTAAAGAGACAAATACTACAAACAACTTTTTTGCAGAACATTCCTTAATTGCACATTTTCCTTTCACTCTTCTACCTTTGAAATATGTTTGTCTTTTGTGAGCATCTTATTTCATTATTTCATTATTACAGCTGTTTGCACTAAAATTCTTTTTTTTTTTTTTTTTTTTTTGTTACCAGAGATTGAACTCTGGTCCTTTGGCTTGCAAGGCAGGCGGTGGAACCACTGAGCTAAACCCCCGGCCCTGCTCTAAAATTCTAATCTTGCTTTTCTATGTATAGTGAAATTTTATATATATATATATATATATGTTTAAATACTTTTCTATAGCTTCCATATATATAGTTACTATATAATTATATGTAACTTTTTTTTAATCTTCAAAGCTTGGGTTTAGGTGCTAGCAGTTCTTATTTACAGCCTGAGTGTGATCTGGTATCCACAGAACTAGGCCTTTTATTTTAGCCATGAAATTTACCTTAAAAGTATTTGATTGTAGCTGCTTTTTTTAAGGAATGATTCTGATAACAATTAACACATACATCTTAAGTTATCCTTCTAAATGAATATTGCCCTTAAAGAAATTCCCTTAAGATATATAACTTGTGAGTGACATGAGTGTACTTGTGAGAATGTGATACTAAAGTGGGATTTTCTGTCACCAAATGAGATTTTCTGTATTCTGCAGATTACCAGATTATCTGATTCCATATAACTGCTTAGGGCCAGACATTTAAATGCTCAGTGGCACCACACCTGCCTCGCAAGCGCAAGGTCCTAAGCTGGATCCCTGGTACTGGGGGAAAAATAAAAGTGCTTTGTGGAGATGATTCCATATAACTGCTTGCAGAAAAAAAAATTTTATGTTTGTAACAGTACCCTCATAGACCCCAATAAAAATCAGTTTAAATAATAATTATTTTAAACCTCATAATTTGGCAACAAATGAAGTAAATTTTAATAATTAAAAGCAGTATATTTTTAATTGTTAGGTTAACAGTTACCTTAATTATCTCCTCACAGGCATTAACAGATCAACAACAATTTGGTAAAGCTGATGAAATGTATGATAAATGTATTGATTTAGAGCCAGATAATGCCACAACGTATGTTCATAAAGGGTATGTATTTTTGTGGTTCTGTTTGTTCTAATATTATACTAAATTCCCTTCATAGTAATAACATGGAAAGTTTTTTGGGGGGGTACCAGGATCAAACTCAGGACCTTGCGCTTGTGAGGCAGGTGGCACCACTGAGCTAAATCCCTGGCCCAGTGACCAATTTCTTAATGCTCATAGATGTTACTTCATTTGTATATAGAAATTAGATATACTATTTTTGCTCTAGATTAAGGGTTTTCAGTTCTGAACATCCAGTCAAATGTTGCTTATATCAAAATAGAAAATGTACATGTTTTTTCCTGTCCTTGTGTACTGCTATATAAGAATTCTCACTTCAATTTATAGAAAGTAAAAAATAAGGGATGCAAGATAATGTCAACAATAGAACCTAGGCAGTGGTGGTGAGACTGTGGCACATGTGCCACACCAGGCATGCAAAGCCCTCTGGGTCAGCATGCGAGCCAAGTCACCCCAGCATTGCCCTAACAGCCAAGCATCAGATAACAGCAAACATAGGGCCAGTGTTGGTACTTTGCAATAAATAAGTGGGTTTGGGGTTGCAGTTTAGGCACTCTGTCTCTAAAAGGTTCACCATCACTGACCTCGACTATATATACCATTTTTATGCTACTGCAGGCTCCTTCCCCAGCTCAGATGCTTTTCATAATAAGTCTACTGAGGTTACAAAATGAAGTCGTAGATATTTATATTCCTATTGATACTGGACCATGATCACATCTGACCAGCTCTTTGCATTTGCAGTTTACTTCAGCTTCAGTGGAAGCAAGATTTGGATAGAGGTTTGGAGCTTATCAGCAAAGCTATTGAAATTGATAATAAATGTGATTTTGCATATGAAACCATGGGAACTATTGAAGTGCAAAGGTAAATTCTAGAGTCCGTCCCTAGGACTTCCATGGCAGCTCTATCTGTTTGTTTTGTACTTGTTACATACATGTTATTGTCAATATCTATTAAATTTTTAGTTTGTTATGCCTCTGGATGCAAGCATCCCTCAAAACTATGCAACTGATTTGCCTTATTGCATTATTCTTCCAAATTAAAAGTTACCTTTGTCAGAGTTGTTTAAGTCAAACTTATGCATAGGAAGAGAAAGTCGGTATTTCTCTTAATATTTTTTGTTCTTTCCTCTTTTCACTTAAATTATTCCTGATAAGAAGGGAAAAAAAAATCATCTATGATATGCTTTTTAGACAGAACAGAGTAACAGAGTTGGCAGCCAGGATACCTAAAGTCTGGATCTGGCTACAAAGAAGCAGCCAGCCAAGTGACTGGGCAAGTTGCAACATCTTCTCTAAGCCACTTGAGTTTTCTTTAAAATTTGGTTAAGGCCAGATGTGGAGGCACATGGTTATAATCCCAGCACTTGGGAGGTTAAGGCAGGAGGATCACTGCAAGTTTGAGGCCAGCCTGGGATATATAAAGAGTTCAAGACGAGCCTTAACTACATGGCGAGACTCTGTCTCAAAAAATAAATAAAATAAAATAAAATTGGGTTTGGCTAAGTACTGAACTTGAGGTGTCTTCCAGATATTCAGTTGTCTATATTTTCATCTTTGTAAAGGTGGACATTATGATCCCAAGTTTAATTGAAGAATGTAGAAACTAATCCCCAGATTGACTAGATTAACAAAATAGCCAGGTATGGTGGCACATACCTGTAATCCCAGCACTCAAGGCTGAACCAGGAAGATCACTCCAAGTTCCAGGCCAGCCTGGGCTAGATAATGAGTTCAAGGCCGGCTTGAACTAGAGCAAGACCCTGTCTCCAAAAAAGCCTAAAATAAGAAAAAAATGCACAGAAAGCCAGCAGTCAAAACAAAATTTGATTTCATATTTCACTGATGCCAGAGTCTGATCTTGCCATCATCCCTTGTCAGGAACCAGCATGAATTATCCTTATTTTCTGTCATTCTGTCTTTCCTGTATCCCTCTCTCTAGAGTAAGCAGAAAAGATAGATGGATGGATGAATGGATGGAAGAACGATTCTGCGGTTCTTGCAAACCATTCTGTATTGACAGTTGCATGTAAAAATCAAATTATTCCTTACTTATTTGCTAATATGTAAAAATAGGATAAGATAGGGCAGTGCTTCCAAATCTTTCTTGAGCACAGCTGTGATTTCCTAGAATAGTATACATATAAAAACAATTTGCATTTAATTTAAGGTATTCATAGATCCTGGGTTAAGCACCCCTGATTTAAGGGGTGTGATAGAATTTTGTATGTGGATTGTATCTGTTGTAAATGCCTTGCATGGTGGCCAACACCTGTAATCCTGGCAGTTGGGAAGCTGAAGCAGAAGGATTGCTACAAGTTCGAGGCTAGCCTGGGCTACATAGTGAGTTCAAGACCAGCCTGCACTATATAGCAAGACGTTGTCTCAAAAAATCAAATCTGTTGTAAGTCTTACCGAGTCTGTCATGTTGCCATATATTATAGTAGGAGGTTAAATATAGTCATCTAGAGGTGCCTCTTCCTAGCATTTGACATTTATATAGTAGGGAATTAGTATATTGTATGAGTGCATAAATACATACATATATAACAGCTAAAACTAGTTGCCTAAAGCAAGTGATTCTCAGTAACTGTATAAAGCCTAGACATACTTAGAGTATAAGAGGTAATTTTTATCTTACTGGTCAAGCATATTCATCTGTTTATTCAAAAACAGATAGTAATCACCAGTCATCCTACTAGATTCTGGAAATTGAAAGATGTCCATCAAGAAGCTAGTAGGATTGTGGCATAAAAAACACATATGCACCTGACTAGTCACAGAATGACAGTAGAACTATAAGAAGACCCCTAGAAGGAAAGGGGAAAATATTTTTGAGGACAATATGGTATTTGAACTGGGCCATAGAAAGGGAAGGATTTGGCCCAGGGATGTGGTAGAATGCTTTCCCATCATGCACAAGGCCCTGGGTTCATTCCAAGAACTGAAAAAAAAAAAAATCCCTGAAAGCCCATTAGTGTTCTCTGAGACTCAGGTTAAGAAGTTATAGTGTAAGCGCATAGAGTTTGTATTCATTGAGTGCTTTCACTGTGCTAAGCACTCATTTATTAACAACAGAAGCATTTTATTAGAATCATAGTTGAAATTTAGTGGTCAGACTTCAGGTTGCAGTACTTATAAATTTTACTGGATACTTGTGAATTGCTTACTTAATCTGAGAATTTTTGAAATTTTGTTCTTTTAGAGGAAACATGGAGAGAGCCATTGACATGTTCAACAAAGCCATTAACCTGGCCAAATCAGAAATGGAGATGGCGCACCTGTATTCCCTTTGCGATGCTGCCCATGCCCAGACAGAAGTTGCGAAGAAATATGGATTAAAACCACCAACATTATAAAACAAGAGGAAAGGAGACTGACCAGCCCTCTTTTTAAAAGAAGTTTACCCCCTGTTCAACTGAACTATAAACACAAAGTCATGAACATGTTGAATGGTGGAATTTAATATTCCCCTTTGTGGTGTTGTCAGTCATTACATCTGTTTCCTGTTTAAGTGTTGTGGGCGTGGCTGTTGGAGGAAGTTTGCAGTCTTGCAGCTTTTACTCCCTGTGCAACAAAAACTTAGAACCTGTTAAGGGGATATTAAAATACAGTTGCAGAGTACAAAAGCTAATTGGCCATGCAAATAAAAACTTTGACTTATTGATTTGTTTTTGGTTTTATTTAATTTAATGGGGTGGGAGGTGGTTATATTCTGGATGATTTTGTCTTTATATATGTGTATAATATGAGTATTTTACAGTATGTTGGTTTTTAAATTAACACAGTAAGTGCTGTAAAATAAGTTTATATTCAAATAATCCTTTATAGTTGATTTTTTTTTTTAAGGATGCAAAGCTTCAATGTTGATTACAGTAAAATTGAGAAACCCTTTAAATCATTGTCAGTATGGAAAATGGCTCTGATTCTGCAGAACTTTAGAAACTGAAAGTTCACAGAAGTTGGTTTCCATTCAGGAACAAAATATTCTGAGATTCATAGATATAGATATCTATCTATCTAAATATATATATATTAGAAGACTACTAATGAGAAATGGACCAGAAAAAGAGGTAAGATGAAAATGAAGTGTGTTTATAATTATCCATAGCTATTTTGTGTAAAACGTACTACTACTTAATGTACTTTTAAAAGGAAGTATGGGTTGTTTATGTGTATAATCCAAACAGATGGAGTAAGTAAGATATATGGGAATATTTAACTATCTTAAATTTTCTAATGAAGAAAAAGGTAGGTAAAGTTTCAAAAAGAATGTTAAGTCTTGTACCCAAAGCAGAGTATTTTTTTGAAAATGACAAATTTAGTGCTTTAGGCTACCTATATTTAAAGAATTTTAAGCCAATATTTTTAAAGATGCCAAGTACATGTAAAGTGCTTTTTTTGTATTGAACTTGACCTCTAAGGACTAATGGCCCATGTCTGGTCTTCAGTACGATTGTGACAGCTTTGGGAAGCACTTTAAGGTGTATTTCTAGTCCCTTTTATAGACCATCCTTGTGGTTATATGCTAGATTTTTCTGATGAGGAAATGGCTGTTTTCATAAAGGATCTCTTATTTTGACATATCTAGGACAGGTAGAGATTTATTTTAAGTCTGAATATTATAAAAGAGCAAGCCTTCTGTTACACTTATCAAGAAATTAAGTCTAATTCTAGTTTACATTGTTGAAAGTAAAGGAGCATTTTACCCTCTTTAAAGGAGTACTTTATCCTGTTAAAACCAAAAAGATTTTGTTTATAAAATTTTAGAAAATTAGAAATTATTCCCCTTCCAAAATCAGGCTTTGAAAAGATTGAAGAGGCCTCTGGCTGATTTTAGTAGGGGCAGATAACATAATTAAAGATGATTGGGACAATGGGAAGTTGGAGAGCTCTGTATTTTGTTTCTAAATTATGAAAATCCCCAAATATAGAAATGTTCTACATCTCTAACCTCTGGCTTTTAAAAGAAAACGTTTTTATTTGCATGGCTATAATTACATTAATACTGACATGTTCTACTCTTCTTTCTTTTTTTCCTTTGGGGTTGAGTAGAAAAAAAACAAAACTGAAGCATGTGCCATTCTTTACTATCATTCCAAATTCTCACAGAGCATTGCCTGTTGTGAAAATATTTGAAACTGCACTGAAAGCTGCATCTGTCTGTATCTTTTCTTTTGTAAATGACCTCACATGTAAATTCACCAAATAAATATTATCTTCAACCTTTCTATCTATTCTTTGAACAGAAAGGTAGTTTATTCATTTACTTTAGTATTGGATAAATTCAATCATTCTCTTCTGGCCTCAAAGTAACTTTGAAAATAGGCTGTACAAGTTTATTGTCATGAATGGTGGAGTTTATCCTGAGAGAACCAGATAGCAACCTTATCTATATCTGTGCCATACTTGCAGAGCAGCATGGAAGGTTGCCAGTCAGACCAGGGTCTTGTCGATTAAGTTTTCCTTCAAACTGGTCCCATTGGTGAGTTTGATCGTAGTTCTCAGTCACCTGGAGTCTTTTGGAAAGCATGCTTCAAATCTCTAATGGACGATATCTTACAGTAAGCTTTGGTTTTAAAATACAATTTAAGCAGAACTTCCTGCCCTCTGAAAACAAATTGAAGTTTACTTAAATTGTAGTTTAGATAGTACTTTGTACCTGTAGAAGTCCACAAATTGTAATCTTAATGTTATTTATAATCCAGAAAACCATATAATTTAACCAAACCAGGAAATAGTATAAAAGTAATCATTAACTAAGCCCTAGCTGGGTGCAGTGGTGCACACCTATAATCCCATCGACTCAGGAGGCCGAGGCAGAAATAGCACAAATTCAAGCCCAGCTTGGGCAACAAATCAAAAAAGTCTTTACTGATAATTGGGTTTTATGGTTTTTGTATTTTTTGTTGTAGTTTGAGACAGGGTTCTCACTTATGTAGTCCAGGCTAGTTTTGAACTCAATACATAACCTGAGCTGCCCTCAAACTCAGTGATTCTTACCTTCTACCTCAGCCTCCCAAGTGCTGGGATTATAGATACACACCTCCATGCCTGGCTCTGATCTTTGTATTTATAAAGAAATAACTTAGGAGTGATTGGAGAGAAGGATGGGTAACAGTTCTACCCCCAGTTCTCTGCTAAACTGATTTAATAAGATGATAATTTTAATTTAGTATATTTGCAAGCTTTAACATACTGTAATTTAACATACTGTAATTGGGTGAATAATGGTCCCCTAAAAGATAACTACGTCCTCATCTTTGGAACCTGTGAATGTTAGCTTGCATGGCAAAAAGGTGGACTTATTTTTTACAGTAACCACAGAAATTAATACTCCTTTGGCTATTTTATATAAGGAGATTTATAGTCTAAAGAAATTCTTACTGGGAATAGTGGCACTCGCCTGTAATCCTAGCACTTGGGAGACTGAGGCAGGAGGATCTCCGTGAGTTCGAGGTCAGCATGGGTTACATAGTTCAAGACCAACTATATAACAAGACCCTGTCTCAAAAAACAAAAAAAGAATTTGTTTGAGTGTCCCAAAGTAGAATTCATATGTACCTAAGTTTTGGCCAAAGGTGGTTTAAGCAGTGAGTATACACTCAGATTCACAATAGCGTTTTAGTCAAGAGTCAGGGGTATTTGTGATTTAAAATAAATCTGATCATGGTATAATCATCAGGCCAAAGGGCTGCCTTTCATATATGAAATAAAAGTTAATATCCTTCTACCAGTATCCTAGAAGAAGTATCAGTATTTTTGAAGATACTATACTCAAATTTTTTGAAACTTAATGAATTAGGTAAGCATGAAAATAATGAGTCTGATTTATTTTAAGGTGACAATACACAAATTATACTTTGTATTTCAGATCTGTTACTCTTAGACCTTTTTAGATGGTCTTCCTGCTCAGGAACTCTGCTAAATGTTAGGACAAGAATAGCTGTGGTATCTGACCCCATCTGAAGCAGGAGAGGAAGTTAAAGGAGGGAATAGGCAAAGGGCCAGGATGAGTGCTTTCAGAGTACAGTGTCACCTGACTTGATTTCTCCAGTTCTTTTTTGTGTGTTTTATTTTTGGTACTGAGAATTGAAACCAGGCCCTTTGCAGTGAGCTACATTCCCAGACCTTCTTAGTTTTGACCAGGGTCTTCTAAGTCTCTAAATTGCCCAGGCTAGTCTCAGACTTGCAATCCTCCTGCCTCAGCCTCCCAAAGAGCTGGCATTACAGGCATAGGCCACAGTGCTTGCTTCTCCAGTTCTTTTGTTTGTAAATATGACTGTGCAAGTGTTTCTAGAAGCTGTGGAAAGGTTTACCTAGAGCAGTGGTGGCAAACATACAGCACATATGTTATTGTGTTTTTTCTTTGAAGACAAAAGATATTAATGTATGGGTGTTTTTTTCCTAAGCTAAAACTTCAGTATTCAGGTTTAATTACAGAGTTGGCACTTTCTGATAATTAAGTGGGTTTGGGGTTGCAGTTTGGCACTCAGTCTCTAAAAGGTTTGCCAACACTGACCCAGAGCAAGAGGTAAAGTTTTGTATCTTCCAAAGCTGTTCATTATACAGATGTTCTCAAAAGGATTATCTCAAACCATCAGTGCTTCTGCTCACAAGATGTACAAAAAACCATGGAGCATAGGGCCGGGGATTTAGCTCAGTGGTTTCGCCGCCTGCTGCACAAGCACAAGGACCCGAGTTCGATCCCCGGTACAAAAAAAAAAAAAAAAAAACAGTGGAGCATGGACACTTACCCCCAATCCCTACACGGTCTTATCTTTTATTCATCTCAAGCTTCATCTTTCACCAGTTTAAAGAATTACAGTATCTAACTTGGATAACAGCATGGTGCCGGGAAAAGTATTACTGGCCTGAGCATCAGATGACCTTAGTTCTAACCAAACACTGCTTCCCACTATGTGTGCCATCTTAAGTAAATGAATGTCCCATCCATTTGTAAGTATGTAAAATTACATTATACTCAGGATCTTCCTAGATTAGATTCCCTTAGAGTAAAAGTCTTCTTAGAATTATTTAGCCAGAAAACTTGCAGGTGAACAAGTATAACTTGTAGAAATAAATACCTCCAACTCATTAACTTAGTAAACACTCATCAAAGAGGACTGGCCATAAAAAAATGAATATAAAGGTCTCAAACATAGCCAGGCAAGCTGACATGTGCCTGTAAGTCCAGCATTCAGTAGGTTGAGGTGGCAGGATTAGAGTTTGAGGCAGGCCTGCGCTGTAACCCAGACCCTGTCTCAAAAGAAAAAAAGATGAAATAAAAGAGCTCAGAACTACATGACAGGTTTGGTGCCATAGTCAAAGTTATGTACACACTCTTGTGTTAGAAACACAAGAGTAATAAATTCTGCTATGCTTTAAGGAATAAATCAGCTTTAGGTGAGGCCCTTTCTAAAAAGGGATACAACCACAGCAAAAAAAATCTTAGGTGAAGGGACATTATGAGTATGGGTAAAAGTGATGCATTTGAATTGACTCCAGCAAAATCAAGTTTTTAAACCAGTAAGAACAAATAGTGGAGCTAAATGTATGAAAATTATGAGCATATATTTAGGACTATGCATGTACATGAGATTACTTCAGGACAAAAGGTAAAATACTAAAAGGCTAAAACTTGGTAACATCATCAGTGGTGCTGAGTTTGAGACAGGCTAAACAGGCCTAAAGTCAGTCATTTGTAATCTTTGCCAAAGAGCTGTCTTTGGAAGGGTGAGGGCAGTATCTTGCTGCAAGGGCCTAAAAAGCAACTGAAGGACCAGAAATATCTAATAATTAGAAGTGACTTTCTAAAGAAATTAAATGAAAAAAGTAGTTTACGGGGTGGTAGGGGTTTTGTTGCGAGGGCAAAACTTTTTAGACTTGAAGGATAGTTAAGCATAAAGAGATAGACATTTGGAAGGCTTAAAATATCTCAGGAAGAGATAGCTATGACAGTACTTAAACGTATACTGTATCTTGGTCACATTCTTGCAGATTCTTGTTCCTTTAGTGGCTATGAACCAACTAAATTATTGAACAAGAAGTAGTATCCTTGTATGTATGTGTTTCAGTTATTTGTATATCAGGGGCTTCACTTTTTAATTTCTGGGATTTCTTTGTTTTGGTTTTTGAGACCAGAGTCTCACTAGCCCAGGCTGGTCTGGAACTCGCAGTGATCTTGATGCCTTAGCCTCCTGAGTGCTGAGATTGCAGATGTGTGTCACCACGCCCAGCTAGTAATTTCTGTTTTAACAAGACTACTTTATCCTAAAATGGATTCTTTTCCAACTTGACCTTTTTCTTATCCGCCAGTCTTCACTCAAGAAGAAACAAGATAATCTGACAGGGAAAACAAAACTGCAACATAAAAGTGGTTGTGAGGCATAAGGAATTAACTCTGAACTGTACTGGCAATATGTAGGTTATTGAAGAACCTACACAGAACCCATCTTTTCCCTTTCCATCTGCTGCTTTCATCGTACCTACTCACCGCCTGTGTTAGCTTTTTATCATTATGATAAAAAACCTGAGAAAGACAGCTTAAAAGAGGAAAGACTTATTTTGGCTCACAGCTTCAGGTTTTTGACCATGTTCTCCTGACTCCAAGTCAGAAACATCATGGTGGAAGGGGTTGTTGCAGGAAAACTGCTCATCTCATGACAATCAGGAAGCAGAGAGAAAGGAAAGAGCCAGAGGAAGGGGCTGAGGACAAAGTGTAGTCCCCCAACAGCATCCCCCCATGACCCACTCCTTTCAACTAAGCCCCACCTCAAGTTTCCACTGCCTCCCAATAATGCCATCAAATTATTAATTCATCAATGGATTAATGCATTGATGAAGTTAAGAGCCCTCATGATCCAGTCACCTTCAAAAAGCACACCTCTGGGCCGGGGATTTAGCGCAGTGGTTCCTCTGCCTGCCTCGCAAGCACAACGTCCCAAGTTCGATCCCTGGTACCAAAAAAAAAAAAGCACACCTCTGAACACATGAGTCTTTGGGGGACATTTTAGAACCACCATCATAACCTATCAGCAAAACATTCTAAGCTCTTTGGAGGAAGTTCTTAGAGAACTTAAGTGACTTGTTATGGATGTATAAACTAAAGCAACAGTTATAATAAAGGATTATGTATTGCAACAAGAGACAAAGTGAAATCACAAGATGCTTTTCAGGTAATACAAGAGAAAGAGGAAAGAATAGTATAAGTCCAAAATAGACGATAGAGTCGATCTCAACAATATCAACAACATAAATGATCCAAACACTCCAATTAAAGTAGAAAATTGTTAGATCAGATAAAAATACATAACCCAACTATATGCTGCGTAAAAGAAACATTTAAATACAAAAAATGGGTCAGAATTATCAAGGTGGGTAGAAAAAGATATGCTATGGGGCCAGAGATTTAGCTCAGTGGTTCCACTGCCTGCCCAGCAAGCTCAAGGACCCAAGTTTGATCCCTGGTAACAAAAAAGAAAAAAAAAGAGAAAAAGACATGCCATGATAGTACTAATCAAAAGAAAGGAGCAATATGATATTATCAAAGTCATTTGTAGAGCCAAGAATTATTTTGTACTGGAAAAAGAGGTCAATTCATCAAGAGGACAGTAGCCCTGAATATTTATGCAATGAATAACAAAGTTTCAAAATACATGAAGCAGGGCCAGGGATTTAGCTCAGTGGTTCTGCCACCTGCCTAGCAAGCTCAACATCCCAAGTTCGATCCCTGGTACCAAAAAAAAAAAAATGAAGCAGAAACTGACAATTATAATAAAAAATAGAAATATCCACAAAATTGTAGATATCAATAAACCTCTAAATTGATAAGTGCATAGGAAATCATTATAGATACACAAAGCATTAAGAAACAACCACCAATGTAACCTAATTGACATTTATTCAGTACTCCACCAAACAACAGCAAAATACAAATTCTTTGCAACTACACATGGAACATTTACTAAGCTAGCTTGTACTCTGGGCCCCTAAGATGGGTCTCAATAAATTTCAAAGGATTCATATTATACAAGGAATATTATTTGACCACAAAGGAATCAAATTAGAAATAAACAAGAATTTGGAAAATCAAGTATTTAGGAACACTGTAACCCTTGGATCAAAGATGAAATAAAAAAGGAAGTCAGCATTTTGAACTGAATGAAAATGAAAACATACCAAAGGTTGAGTACACAAGTAAAGCAATACTAAGCAAAATTAACATTACTAAATACCTATGTTCAAAATGAGAAAAAGTCTTCAGTCAATGACCTCAGTGTCCACTTTATTGGAGTTCTGGGGTTCAAACCCATGGCTTTCCACATGCTAGTTAAGTGCTCTACCACTGAACTATATCCACAGTCCCTCAGTATCCACTTTATAAACTAGAAAAAGGACAGCCAATAAAACCCAAAGTAAGTGGGAAAAAAAATAAACAAATTCTGTAAGACCAAAAAAATCAGTGAAACCATAACTTGGTTCTATGAAAAAATCAGTCATATTGGTAAACCTTTAGCCAAAGTGACTAATATTAAGATACAAGTTACAATACAATTTTTTCAGATCACTGAAGAGTAAACACTTGCTAAGTCATTTCAAGATGCCAATAGACCCAAACTAGTCAGATATTTAAAAAAAAAATAGTACAGACCAACCCTTCATGAACATGGATGAAAAAAATTTTTTTTCAATGTTACCAAACCAAATCCAACAATGGGTGTGTGCAGATACATAGATATATGTATATAATTTTGAGGGGGAGAGACAAGGTCTCACCAGGCTGGCCTCAAACTCGCAGTGATCCTGCCTCAGCCTCCTGAGTGCTGAGATTACAAGCATGCACCACCATGCCTGGTTCTCCAACATTGTATTTTAAAGGACCTTGTTATATTATTGTTTAGTGAGAAATGGAAGACTGGTTTGCAATCAATCTAATTGACAATAAAGGTGGGACCCAACTTGAGTTAAAAAAATACAGTCTTCATTGTGGCATTTTCATATATGTATATAACATTCATTGCTCATAGATCATATCTACCCATTGTCTTCCTTTCTCCCCTTCAAGAATTTCCATTCTACTCTCCCACACACAATAGATTCTACAAAAGAAAACATGATACTTGTCTTTCTGAATCTGGATTTTTTTGCTTAAAATGTTGATCTTCAGTTCCATCTTTTCCTGCAACACATTTCATTCTTCTTGGCTTATACTTCATTGTGTACATATACATTTTCTTTATCCATTCTTCCATAGACTCTAACTTATTGTGAGTTGTGCCTTGGTAAAGATAGCTCACTTATCTCTACAGTATGCTGGCTTTTAATTTCTTCAACTATATACTGAGGAATGGTACAGCTGGATTATGTGGTAATTCTGTTACTTGTTTTTGGAGGACCTACTAAAGTGCTTTCCATAGTAGCTGTACTAAGGAACATTCTCACCAATGGTATATGAGGATTCCTTTTTCCCCATATCCTTATCAGCATTTATTGTTTTTTGTATTGTTGGTGATAGCCATTCTGACTGGGGTGAGAAAACTCCCTGTGTAGTTTTTAAATTTGCATTTCCGTGGCTAAAGATGTTGAAATGTTTTCATATAATTACTGACAATTTGCACTTTGAGAAGTGCCTGTTCAGTTTGCTCACTTCTAGACTAAATTACTTGCTCTTTTTATGTCCTTTGAGTTTATATACTCAGTATTAATCCTGTCAGAATAACTGATAAAGATATTCTCTCATCATTCTTTGGGATATCTTCTTTTCACTCTACTGTTTCCTTTGCTGTGGATAACCTAATTTGATATAATCTCATGTGTTAACTTTTGTGTGTGTGTTTTACTGGGATTGAAACCAGGGCCTTTGTTCTGTCCTAAACTTTTTCATTGTTTGAGACTAGGTCTAAGTTGCTAAGTGGCCCAGACTGAACTCAAACTTGCAATCCTCCTCCATCAGCCTCCCAGAGTGCTGGTATTACAGACATGGATCACCATGCCCAGCTCATTTGTTGAGTCTTGCTATTATTTTGGACCTACTGGTTTTTGATATTATGGTAGAAGCAGGTATTCAATAGAAGCTTTATTTCAAGTTTTGAATTTTGGTCTTTTCCTGCACTAATATGTGGTACAGTACTCTTGTGATTTCTGGAGCCACACTTCCCAGTCAAGTATATGAGCAAAAGGGTAAACAACCAATATTCTACAGTGTATCTGTTGCTAAGCTATGGTGTTCAGTGATATATTTAATGCATTTTGACTTGATTTTTCAACCTACCATGGGTTTACCAAGATATAACAAAAAAGAAAAAATCATCTCAATAAAGGTAGAGGTCATCTGAAAAATTCAGTATCTGTTCTTTGTAAAAATTCTCAACAACCTAGCAATAGAAATTTCCCTAATAGAGTCTCTATAAAGTACTAAAACACAGACTGCTTTCCCTAAGATCAGAAACAAACCAAATATATCCACTCACTACTTCTATTCAGCATTGTAGTGGGGGTTCTAGCCAATGCCATAAAGTCAGAAAAATAAATAAAAAGAAACCAGGCTGTAAAGGGAATTCATTTTTTAAACTACCTTTATTTGTAGGCATAATTATCTATGAAAAAAAAACAAAACAGATCATGGAATCTACTCCCACCAAAAAACTGCTTGAGTATATGAGTTTAGGAAAGTTGTAGAATACAAGTTCAATATAGAGAAATAAATTAACTAGCAATTTTAAGTTTATAAATACCACAGCATATGAAAATACATGTAGTTCTGACAGATTTACTTTTATACCAAATAATGCTGAGCTAATTAAAGAAGACATAAATAGCTGAAGGAATATCTCACACTCCTGGATCAGTTTTTCAAAATAAGATGTCAATTTTCTGCCAAACTTTCTATATAGATTCCATACAATCCCAAAGCTCTGATGAGCCAGTATTGTGTTCTTGTAGAAATTTACAACCTCATTCCAAAATTTGTATGGAAATACAAAAGCCACAGTGAAAACCACTTTGAAAGAAAGCTGGAGAAAACAGTCTGACTCCATAGTAACATATTTATCAACAACTGTAAAATATTGTTACAATAACATATTGATCAATGGAATATGCAGGTACACAATAAACTAGAATAGAGTCCAGAAATAGATTAAGATATACATGCCCAATTCATTTTTTATAAAGTGTCAGGGTAGTTTAACAAGGATAGGACATACTTTTCAACAAATAGTGCTAGAACTAGACAGCCATATGCAAAATAAAATCACCATCATCTTGCTCTTCTTATACAAAGTTATGCAAAAAGTTAATTACAAATGGATTATAAATCTAACTGTAAGAGCTAAAACTATAAAACTCCTAAAAGAAAATATAAAGTCTTAGTAACCTTCATTTGGGCAGTTTCTTAAATTCAATATTAGTATGAACTTTAAAAGGGAGTAAGACAGCCTTTGTGAAAAATTTAAAACTTTTGCTTTCAAACAATGCTTTTGAAAAATGAAACAGGGTGAAGGATGTAGCTCAATGATACATTTTTAACTAGCATGTGTGAGGTCCTATGTTGGATCCACTTCACCACACACACACACACACACACACACACACAAAGTGTGGCAGAGTACACTCAGTACATTTGCAGCCCAGGGCTCAATGTCCAGCACCAAAAAAAAAAAGACAGTTTTTATCTTTCAGATTGAGAGAATGTGTTTGCAAAACATACTACCTGACAAAGAATTTTTATCTAGAGAATATAAAGAACCTTATTACTCAAGAAAATAATTTTTAAAATATGGTGAAAAGACATGAAATAACACTATACCAAGACAGATACAGAGTAAAGAAGCACATAAAATGATGTTCAGTATTATTAGTCTTTAAAGAAATACGAATTAAGAAGCCACCCAGACACCAGTGGCTGGGCAGCAGACTCCAGCTAGATGCCTGCTGGGACAATAGTGGTGAGGATGCACAGACCTCAGGCAGGGTCCCACCCAGACACCACCAACTTGGGCATGTAGGCGCCAGCCAAAGGCCCATCTGGAAAACAGCTGTGCAGGCTTGCAGACCTAGCCAAAGACCTGGCAAGATACCATTGGTAAGTGTACACAGGCTCCAGCTAGAAGCCTGCAGGGACAACAGCCCAGTGCGGGGTTCCAGAAGCCATCATTCTGAAACAGGTATTGGCATAGTGGTGACCAGCAGAGAGGCCTCTCTGAGGCTTGCTGAGAATTAAAGCCCACTGGGATAGCAGTCACCTCAATAAAGGCACAGAAGACTGCATTAGTTGAATGAGAAGATGCCTAAACAAGGCTCAAAACCAGACTTCCAGATCACCAAAGGCAACCTCAAGGGGCAATGAGATAAAACAATCTGAAACTCAACCACGTGGACTCTAAACTAGCAATGACAGGGGATCTGGAAAAAATAAAATCAGAAATAATTTCTCAGGGGCCGGGGATTTAGTTCAGTGGTTTTGCCGCCTGCTGCGCAAGCGCAAGGACCCAAGTTCAATCCCCGGTACCAAAAAAAGAAAAATAATTTCTCAGACAACAGATATAATGTCTATAGGGAAAGACATGATTAACAACTCTGGAGCAGACACAGATAAAAAAAATAACAGAGGAGCTGAGAAAATAATGGCATCCCAGCATAGGAAACAAATGGAATCCATAAAACAGATGCAAACAGATATCCAAGAGATTAAAAACTCCACTGAAAGTTTATACAGCAGAATGACCCAATGTGAGGACAGAGTATCAGATATAGAAGACAGGACTGCAATTAGTGACCAGGAAAAGAAAGATTTCTTAAAAAGACCAAGGGACCATAAGAAATTGATCCAGCACCTGCTAGATGATGCAAAGAATAACATAAGACTGATCAGTCAATGAAGAAACAGGAGAGAGTGCAAATAACATAAAAAAATTGCTCAAAGGGCTGAGGATTTAGCTCAGTGGTTTCACCACTTGCTGTGCAAGCACAAGGACCCGAGTTTGATCCCCAGTACCCCCCGAAAAAAAATGCTCAAAGAAGTACTGGCAGAAAACTTCCTAAGCAAGGGAAAAGAATTTGACATATAGATAACTGAGGCATGATCCAACTAGCAATGATCAAACACAATCTACACAGAGACATATAATAGTCAAGATTCCAGAAACCCAACTGAAGAACAAACTTCTACAAGCAGTTAAAAGAAAAAAAAAACAAATCACAAAGGAAAGCCCATCAGAATCACAGCAGACTTCTCAACACAAACCCTCAAGGCAAGAAGAGCCTGGAGTGAAGTATTTCAAGCCAGATTAATGTACCCTACAAAACTATCTTTCAAAATCGATGGAAAAGGTACTTTCATGACAAAGAGGAACTTCATGAATACCAAACCAGCACTTGAAAAAGTTTTAAACAGTATCTTAGGAAATGACAATGAGGGTCACAACCCCAAGAAACCCAGCAGAATGAATCCATCACACATGAAAAGAAATTAAACGCAAAGAGGGACAATCCAACAGGAAAAGGTCATGACAAGGATAATTTGATACATATCAGTTATAACCATCAATGTTAATGGTCCCAATTCACCAATCTTTTTTTTTTTTTTGGTACCAGGGACCGAACTCGGGTCCTTGAGCTTGCACAGCAGGCGGTGAAACCACTGAGCTAAATCCCCAGCCCTCAATTCACCAATCTTAAGAAATAGACTGGCTGGGCGGGGGATTTAGCTCAGTGGTTCCACCTCTTGCCTCACAAGCACAAGGACCCGAGTTTGATCCCCAGTACCAAAACAAAGAATGGGTCAAGAAGCAAGATCCAAAAAAAAAGAGCAAGATCCAACAACATGCTGCATACGAGACACACTTAATTCAAAAGAAACTCACAGACTAAAAGTTAAGAGGTGGATAACAATACACCATTAGACAGGAACCAAAAAAAAAGGAGGACTAGCTATCCACTTTGGAGACGAAATGGATTTCAAACCAACACTAATTAAGAGAGATGAAGGCCACTACATCGCTGTAAAGGAAACAATCCAAGAGGAAGAGATAACAATCATAAATATATATGCACCAAACACTAGTGCACCCAACTATATAAAACAATATTAACTGACATGAAAAAGCAAATAAGCACTAATACAATAGCAGTGAGGGACCTCAATACCCTACTGTCACAAATAGATCACTAGACAAAAAATAAACAGTGAAATACAACTCAACCAAACTCTTGAACAAATGGACTTAACAGATGTTTACAGAGTATTCTACCCGACAAAATCAGAATACGCATTCTTTCCAGCTGCATACAGGTCGGTCACAAAAATAAACCACATGCTTGCTCACAGAACATGTTTAAGTAAATGCAAAGGCACTGAAATCATCCTCTGTATATTATCAGATTATAGTGCAATGAAATTGGAGATCAATAGAAAAAGAAACCGCAAGAATTTCATGAACACATGGAAATTGAACAACACACTCCTGAACAACCAATGGGTCATAGAGGAAATTAAAGAAGAAATCAGACAATTTCTACAACTAAATGACAATTCCAATACAACACATTGGAATTTATGGGACACAATGAAAGCAGTCTTATGAGGGAAATTCATAGCAGTGAATACTCATATTAGGAAAACAGTGAACTCAATTAAACAACCTGATGCTGAACCTCAAGCTTCTAGAAAAAGAAGAGCTGGACAAACCCAAAGCTCATACAAGGGAGGAAATTATAAAGATCAGAACAAGACAAGGATGTCCCCTATCACCACTCCTGTTCAATATAATTCTGGAAACATTAGCCACAGCAATTAGACAAGAGAAAGAAATAAAATAAAGACAGGAAATGAAGTTAAACTGTCATTATTTGCAGATGACATGATACTCTATATAGAAGACCCCAAGAACTCCACCAAAAGTCTTCTAGGCTTAATAACAAAATTCAATAGAGAAGCTGGATACAAGCTCAACACACAAAAATCTATAACCTTCCTGAACATAACAAGAGACTCACGGAGAGAAGTACTGGAGAAACAACTCCTTTCACAATAGCATCCAAAAAAATGAAATACCTAGGAATCAATCTAATGAAAGAAATCAAAGACCTGTACTGTGAAAACTACACACTCTGAAAAAAGAGATAGAAGAGGAAATCAGAAAATGGAAAGACATCCCTTGGTCCTGGGTAGGAAGAACCAATATAGTGAAAGCCATACTTCCAAAACTGCTATATAGATTCAATGCAATCCCAATTGAAATTCCAACAGCATATTTCATGGAACTAGAGAAAACATTCTAAATATTCATTTGGAAATAGAAGAGACCTAGACAGAAGAGACCTAGAAGAGCAAAAGCAATTCTAGGCAACAAAGACAAAGTAGGGGGTATCACAATCCCCAACTTGAAACTATACTACAAAGCTACTGTGATAAAAACAGCATAGTACTGTCAAAGAAACAGACCAGAAGATCAATGGAACAGATTAAAAGATGCAAAAACAACTCCAGACATACTAAGCCATCTCATCTTTGATAAAGGAGCCAAACACCCTCACTGGAGGAAAGATAGCCTCTTTAATAAATGGTGCTGGAAAAATTGGGTTTCAACTTACAAAAGATTAAAACCAGACCTATATCTCTCACCATGCACTAAACTAAAATTGAAATGGATCCAATACCTAAATATCAAAACAGAAACACTAAATCTGGTGGAAGAGAGATTAGGTAGAACTCTTGAAGACATTGATGTAGGAAAAGATTTCATGAACAAAACCTTAGGCTGACACTTTGTCTGGCAAATAAAAAGGGTCTATCACCTTGCTTCCCACAGCTAGAAACCAAAAAAATTTAACTTTAAGGTACTTCTTGGAAAAGACTAGCACCAGACCAAGTTATCCAGATAATGGGTTATAACTTCAGAAAGTGGGATAAGAGGTTTGTTCCATAAATATATTTGTATTATGTGAATCAACCACCAGGACACCAAGATCTGCTGTTTCTACCAACTGCTTTGAGGTAACTGAAGTATGGCAGTCACCTCAGACCCAGCCCCTCCTTTTTCTGCTCTTTGACACTGGTCTGTGTCCTTTTTATTCAATATAGTGTGGAGAACAAGCGTGCTGAGGCTCTGTCATCTCAAAAGAGTTTTCTGAGTATGAAAGGCTAAAATTTAGCCAGGCATGGTGGCACATGCCTATGATCCCAGGATTCAAGGGGCTGAGACAGGAGGATCACTGCCAGTTCAAGGTCAGCCTGGGCTCCACAGTGAATTCAAGGCCAGCCTCAAAAAAATAAAATAAAAGGCTAAAATGTAAAAAAAGGAAAAAGGATATATTTAATAGGCAATAGGGGTATAACTCTGAGCCATGTGTTCAGCAAGTATGAGGCTTGGTTTCATTCCCCAATGCCCCTCCCCATAAAAAGGACTCAAAAGGGAATTTATTATGCTGCAAAATCATATCTTCTTGTTTCGTGACATGTTGGAAACATAATCCTTAGGGCTTTTTTGGCTCCACTGCATAGAGGTCTAATCGCTTTTGTCTTAAAATTGGGATCTGCTGACGTATTTCAGCCAACTTCTTCAGGTCTGCAAAAACAGCAAAGTGCATAATTTAATAATTTGCAACTTCTTACTAACCAAGAGAATTGCTCCCCTAAACTGTGAAAACAACCAGCATTTCAACAAGTGACTCAGCAATATTGGCCTTATCCAAACACACAAATGGCCTGGCACCGGTCCTTAGAACATTTAAATCCAAACCAAGAAAATCCAAGCTAAACTATGCCTAGAATATTCTCAAGATAAATAAGGAGTGGCAATAAAGGAACCCTTCCAAGTGACTAAAGTGTCATAGCTATGGAATCTGGTCTCAGACAGTGGGGACACCACAGAGTTAAACTTCGCCAGGGCAAATCTTACCTATATCTGAATACAGGATCATTTCTTCAGTGCCAGCTTTGGCTAGGACTTCACCCCTGAAATAAATTCAGAGGAGAATGAGCAGATTCACTGATGTCTGGTGATACTCAAGACCTCTGCATTTTTCCCTCACCATCTCACAAACTAAAACAAAATGATTCTGAAATCTAAAAGAAGAAGATAGCAGGGTAGAGTGGTACACTCTACAGCTGAGGCAGAAGGATTACAAATTCAAGCCTAGCTTAGGCAACACAGCAGGACCTTGTCTCAAAATAAATAAAAGGTGCTGGGGATGAGAGGATGTAGCTCAGTGACATGAGTGCTTGCCTAGCATGTGTGAGGCCCTGGGTTCAATCCTGAGTACCACAAAACAAAAAGAGGAAAAAAAAAAAAAGAAAAATCAAGAAGTAGGTATATAAATTCCTGTTCTGTTGTTTAAGTAGCTATGTAACTTTGTGGCAAGTCACTGAGAATCTCCATTTTTTAATCTAACAAGTAGAAATAAGAGCTTTATATGGCTTAGTGAGATAATTAAAGAGTATGTTTTATAACCTGCAAACTGCTAGGAAATGGTGCTATTCCATGTTTATAAACAGTTGGCAATAAAGCCTATAACTTAATAATTGTTAGAGCCTACAGCCAACTGGAAGCACCATCCTACTTCCTCATGAGGGCCTTTCCAAGGGTTGTCTCAGTCTGCTCTTCACACCTGCTTAGGCTGCTACCCGACCTGAGTGTGTTGAGGCTGGGCCTGGCCAGGCCCCAGATCTGCTAGGATTTCTCTGTGCCAAGGTCCCTGGATCTCTATGCTAATGGATTTTAGTTTTAGATTACAGATAAAGATTTCAATCTTAGTGCTCACTTCGGCAACACATATACTAAAAAGATTTCAATCTTAAGGGTATGGGTAGAAGTGGTCAGGGATCCACATGCTGACAGGAACAACAATCCTAAAAAGTTCCAGTGAAAAGCTGATCTGGGAACCTGTTTCCAGTGCTTAGTCTCTTGGCCTAGAGCAGAGGTTCAAAATACAAGTAGTGAAATGAATGCTTTCCAAAGTATCTCATAATAATATAACTATTGATTCCCCTTACGAGACAGTCACAAACATTTTGGCACAGATGAGCTACAAACACCACCATTAATGCCATTTAACTAAATCATTTTTTGTTCTTTTCTAATTCTTGTCTGGCAATTCAAAGATCCCTCTCTGCAGAGCCCTAGATAACCACACCATGTCAGTGTAAACCAGAGTCCCCAGAGTCCCCAAACCCTGCAAAGGAGGAAGTAAAGACCGACCATATGCAATTACATCATGTCAGAAGCAGCAAACATGGGCCAGGGATGTAGCTCAATGGTATAGCACCTGCCTGACAAGCACAAGGCTCTGAGTTTTATTCCTCGTATAAAAAAAAAAAACCAGCAAGCTCAATCAGTAAAAGTCTATCAGGAAAACTAGCTGTGGAGTAGAGCTTTCCAAGAGGCAGAGCTAGGAAGCCTATTACTAATAACTAGATACAAGGGAGCCGGGGGTTTAGCTCAGTGGTGCCACCGCCTGCCTCGCAAGCGCAAGGACCCAAGTTCAATCCTGGTACCAAAAACAAAACAAAACAAAACAAATAACTAGACAGAAGAAGTGGATGCAAGTTCACAAAAATGCTCAAGCATTTCATTCAGTGGTTAACCCTCCATACCCTAACGAGTAAAAGGATCACTGAGGATTTCTCAAAGATCACATCTTCCAGGCCTCCCCACCACACACATGGAGCTTTGAGGGCTGTCATGTCAGAAGAGTGAAACTTTTGGGACCCCACACTGTTGTTTAGCCTTTCTCATCTTGTTTCTGGTATTTACCCTGAAACTAGAAATACATATCAGTCTGTATGCATATATTCATTTGTAAACAGGATGAATATAGATTAAAGCAAAGTTCTGACGTCCAAAGTCATGGACCCAAACACAAGTTCTAGCCACTTTAACTCTGTGAACTCCAATTCTACCATCTATAAACTGAGCTTAGTAAGGGTAAGCCCCTCAGTTCAAGTTGAGATAGTGCATGAAAGTGCAAGGTAAATTACAAATGCAGACTGAAAGTTATGCATATTAAGGGATGTATGTATGTGCATCTGGACAGACTTTCATGCTACTTTCACTAAGTAATAAAATGCAGTACCCAAGGGACAGAATCAGTTTCCCCTACTGAACCTATCCTCCTTTTTCCCCTCATCATTATGCTGGGAACAAAGACCTCACTCTGTAACTTATTCCTCCCCAAGAAAGAGCCTAAATTTTAACCAAAAGCCAAGAGTTCAGGAGCTTCTCTTACTAAAAACACCCACCCATTACTGCTGATTTGATTACCCTAAGAGATCCAAGTATGACTGACAATGAAGGTCACTTGGACAAGCAGAAGAGTGCTAAGCACTCACTCAGGTAAACAAAAAAATTTCCTTCCCACACAGTTTTCAAGTAGAAGCTTTTCTTAATGTCTGCCAGGATGTTTAGGGAAATGGGGTGGAAGGAAATGCCCATTCATCTCTCAAGCTCCACTGAGCCCACCCTCACTCAGACAACACACTTACCAAGGATTCACAATGGTGCTGTGTCCCCAAGCAATATATGAGGCTTTGTCATCCCGGGCAGGAGAGGCCGTGGCCACATACACCTGATTATCAACAGCCCTGTAGACAATGGACAGAAAAGAGTAAAGATCTGCAACAGTTTTCTATCCTTTGTGTACAGATCCTTAAAAAAAAATAAGACAGAAACAATTAAAATAGTAGTAGAAGAAAACATAAGGCATAAGAAAACTCCAGGACATTGGAGTGGGCAAAAATTTTCTGGCCAAGACTTGAAAAGCACAGGAAATAAAAGCAAAAATTAGACAAATGGGATTATAACAAACTAGAAAGCTCCTGCACAGTAAAGGAAATATTGCAATCACCACAGTGAAGAAACAACCTACAGAATGGGAGAATATGTTTGCAAACTATACACAATATCTGACAAAGGGTTAATAACTAGAATATATAGTTGACTCTAAAAACTCAATAGCAAAAAAACAAGAAAAACCTGATTTTAAAAATGGGCAATGGGATGGGGATGCAACACCTGGTAGAGGACTTGCCTAGCATGCACAAGGTCCTAGATTCAATTCCAGCACCAGCAGAAGAAAAATAAAGGGCAACAGATCTAGAAAGACATTTCTCAAAGAAAACATACAATGCTATGGTTTGAATCCTGAATGTCCCCTGCAACAGCCCATGGACAGACTTTGTAGGCCATGGTATGACTGGGAGGTGGAGGAAACTTTAAGAAGTGGGGCCTAGTGGGAGGAAAGTTAGGTCAATGGGGATGTGCCCTCAAAGGAGATATTGGAACTCCAACCCTCCTCTTTCTCTCTTTGCTTCTAAGCCACCATGAAGTGAATAGGCTCTTCTTCACAAACTCCAGGAAACTGTAACATCACAGGACCAAAGCAACAAGGCCAAGCAACCATGCACTGAAACAATGTGCCAAAATAAACGTTTCATCTATACAAGATGCTTATATCAAGTATTTTGTCATACTGAAAACGGTGGACTAACATAAATGGCTAACAAAAAAATGTTGAACATCACTAAATCATCAGGGAAATGCAAATCAAAGTCACAAAGTTGAGATATCACCTCATCTCACAAAGAACAGCTATTATCAAAAAGAATAAAGATAACAAGTGTTGGTGAGGATGTGGAGAAAGGGGAGTGATCAAATAATTCCATTCCTGGTTATATATCCAAAGGAAATTAAATCAGTACATTAAAGTGACATGCACTGCCATGTTCACTTGAATTGCCAAGAAATGGAAACAACCTAAGTGTTATGAATGGATAAAAAAATGTGGCACATATATACAATGAAATGCTATTCAGCTGTAAAAAATAATGAAGACTTGTCATTTGCAGTAACATGGATGAAACTAGAGATCATTATATTAAATGAAATAAGCCAGATATAGGACAAGCACTACATGATCTCACTCATATGTGGAATCTGAAAAAGTTGATCTCAACTTGAGAATAGAATATTGGTTACCTTAGGGCAGGGGGTGTCGGGGGTATAGAGGGAAGGGGAAAGTTTGATCAGTAGGTACTAAGATAGGTGGAAAAAGTTCTGTGTGCTATTGCATAGTATGGTAGACATGGATAACAGTAATGTTCTGTACATTTCAAAAGGCTAGAGGAAAGGATTTTAAAAGTTGCACCATGAAGAAATGAAAAATGTTTGAGGAGATTTTTTTTGTCTTTGTTTTGAGACAAAGTCTTACTTTGTTGCCCAAGCTGATCTCATACTTCTAGGCTCAAGTAATCCTGTTTCAGCCACCCAAATGCTGGGGCTAGGCCACACGCCACCATGCTTGGTTAGAGGAGTTAAACATGTTTAAACTGATTTGAATATTGCTTAAATATAATGTATCGTGACATTGCATGGTATCACACTAATATGTACATTTTAAATTTTTATGTTTTTTAAATATGTACAATTTTTGTCTTTGTGTATTTTTAAATAAGTTTTTAACATTTTCAATGGTGTAGTATTTGCATATAACCTATGTACATTCTCCTTTGTACTTTAAATCACTTCTAGATTACTTAAAATGATATAACGTAAGTATATTAGTATTAAAACAACTAAGTAATTGTTTTATTGTATTGCTTAAAGAAAGTATTTATTCAGTATAGATGCAATTTTTGCTCTGAAAAAAGACTGAGCGAGGCATGGTGGTCCATGCTTATGATTCCAGATACTTGGGAGGCTGAGGCAAGAGGATCACTTGAGCCCTGGAGATCAAAGCCCAGCCTGAGCAAGACAGCAAGACCCTGTCTGAAAAAGAAAAAAAATTCTTCTTGCATAAGCCATTGATTCTCAAGTAAAGGTATCTTTGTCCACCAAAAAGTCTAGGGAGTTTTTGATTGTCACAACTACGGAGTTGCTACTGGCATCTAGCAAGTAGAGGCCAGGAATGCTGCAAAATATCCTATATTGCAAAAGACAGCCCACTACAACACAGAATTATCTAGTCTAAAATGTTAGTAGTGCAACTGGGAGCCCTAGCATTAGCCAAGCAATATCATAAAAGAGTAGGGGCTTCTCTGGTTAAAACAAGTTAAGATGGCTAGAGAATAGAGTGGCCTTGTTGGGACAGTTTACCTTAAGAGAGCTGTGCAGTGCTCCCATGCCCATGGTGACAGTCTGACCATCTCAAATCATACAAGAATTCTGGGTGGGAGCCCAGGTACCTACCTACTCACCTCTCTTGGGAGTGCTCTGGACTTAACAGATATTAGACTCTTCCTATGTCATCCTGGTTATCTCCCAAGCTTTTCTTACTTTTGATAAGGCTGCACACTTATTAATATTCCTGGCATCATATTTCCTGATTCCATCTTCCACCTTGCAATCACCCAAAATCTCTTTCCTTTCCATTAAAAGTTACCATCATGTACTTAACAGACGTTTACAGAGTGTTACATTCCACAAAATAAGAATACACATTCTTTTCAGCTGCACACCAGTTGTTCTCCAAAATAGACCACATACTTGCTCACAGAACATGTTTAAGTAACTGCAAAGGAACTGAAGTTATCCCCTGTATATTATCAGACCATAGTGTGATGAAACTGGAGATCCATAGCAAAAGAAACCATAAGAATTTCATAAACACATGGAAATTGAACAACACCCGCCTGAACAACCAATGGGTCACAGAGGAAATTAAAGAAGAAATCAGACAGATTTAATGAAAATGCCAATGCAACATATCGGAATTTATGGAACACAATGAAAGCAGTCTTCGGAGGGAAATTCATAGCAGTGAATACTCATATTAGGAAAACACAGCGAGCTCAAATAAACAACCTGATGCTGAACCTCAAGCTTCTAGAAAAAGAAGAGCAGGGCAAATCCAAAGCTCATACAAGGGAGGAAATTATGAAGACCAGAGGAGAAATCAATGCAATGGAGACTAAGAGATCAATACAAAAATGAAGCAAAGAGTTGGTTCTTCAAAAGAATAAACAAAATTGACAAACCCTTAGCCAACCTTATCAAAAAAGGAAAAGAAAAGGCCCAAATCAATGCAATTAGGAATGAAAAAGGTGAAACTGCAACGGACCCAGCAGAAATCCAGAGTCTCATCAATACCTACTTCCAGAACCTATACACCAATAAGATGAAAAACACAGAAGAAATGGACAGATTCCTAGATACATATGAATTACCAAAGTTGAACAAAGAAGACATAAAATTCTAAACAGTATCAAGGAATGAAACTGAAAAAAATTAAAACTTACCAACAAAGAAAAGCCCAGGTCCTGATGGCTTCACTGCTGAATTCTACATGACATTTAGAGAAGAACTATTACCACCATTGTTTAAACTCTTCAATGAAATTGAAAAGGAAGCAATACTCCCAAATTCATTTCTGAAAGCAAGCATCACCTTGATCCCAAAAGCAGAGAAAGACCTAACCAAAAAAGAGAACTACAGGCCAATCTCACTAGTGAACATAAATGCAAACATCCTCAATAAGACACTGGAAAACAGGGCCGGGGATTTAGCTCAGTGGCAGTGATCCTGCCTGGTAGGTGCAAAATCATGAGTTCGATCCCCGATACCAAAAAAAAAAAAAAGATACCAGCAAAAAATGCAGAAAACCATCAAGAAGACCATACACCCTGACCAAATGCAATTTATCCTAGGGATTCAAGGATGGTTAAACATATACAAATCAACAAATGTAATACACTATATTAACACAGCCAAGGACAAAAACCATATGATCATCTCAATAGATGCAGAAAAAGTGTTCAACAAAAGAAACACCCTACAGAAAAACCCCACAGAAAATTGGAATAGATGGTCTTTATATCAATCTGATAAAAGCCATCTATGAAAAACCAACAGCCAATATCATACTAAATGGCCAAAGACTGAAATCCTTCGCACTAAAATCAGGAACAAGACAAGGATGCACACTATCACCACTCCTGTTCAATACAGTCTTGGAAACATTAGCCATGGCAATTAGACAAGAGAAAGAAATAAAAGCAATACAGATAGGAAATGAAGAAGTTAAACTGTCATTATTTGCAGATGACATGATACTCTATATAGAAGACCCCAAGAACTCCACCAAAGGTCTTCTAGACTTAATGACCAAATTCAATAGAGTAGCTGGATACAAGCTCAACACACAAAAATCAATAGCGTTCCTGCACATGAACAACAGATTCACTGAGAGAAGAACTGGAGAAACAACCCCCTTCACAATAGTATCCAAAAAATGAAATACCTAGTAATCAATCTAATGAAAGAAATCAAAGACCTCTACTGTGAAAACTACACACTCTGAAAAAAGAGATCAAAGAGGAAATCAGAAAATGGAAAGACATCCCTTGGTCCTGGGTAGGAAGAACCAATATAATGAAAATAGCCATACTTCCAAAACTGATATATAGATTCAATGTAATCCCAATTGAAATTCCAACAGTATATTTCACGGAACTAGAGAAAACAATCCAAAAATTCATTTGGAAGCAGAAGAGACCTAGAATAACAAAAGCAATTCTAGGCAACAAAGACAAAGTAGGGGGTAACACAATCCCCAACTTGAAACTATACTACAAAGCTACTGTGATAAAAACAACATAGAACTGTCAAAGAAACAGACTGGAGGATCAATGGAACAGATTAGAAGATGCAGAAACAACTCTAGACATACTCAGCCACTTCATTTTTGACAAGCCAAACACCCTCACTGGAGGAAAGATAGTCTCTTTAATAAATGGTGCTGGAAAAATTGGGTTTTAATTTGCTAAAGATTAAATCTAGACCTATTATCTTTCACCATGCACTAAACTAAAAGCAAAATGGATCAAAGATCTCAATATTAAAACAAAAACACTAAACCTGGTGGAAGACAGTTTCGGTAGAACTCTTGAAGAGACTGATGTAGGAAGACTTTATGAACAAAACCTCAGTCACATGTGAACTAGCACAAAGAATCAACAACTGGGGCCAGGGATTTAGCTCAGGGCCGGGGATTTAGCTCAGTGGTTCTGGCGCCTGCCTCGCAAGCGCAAGGTCCCGAGTTTGATCCCCGGTACCAAAAAAAAAAAAAAAAAATCAACAACTGGGATCTCATCTCATTAAAAAGCTTCTGCACCGCAAGAGAAACCATCAACAGAGTGAAGAGACAACCCACAATCTGGGAAAAAAATTTTACCAGCTATTCCTCAGACAAAGGCTACTATCTAGATTATATAAAGAATTTTAAAAAACCAGACCTCCCAAATTTAAAGACCCAATCCAAAAATGGGCATCTGAAATGAACAGACATTTCTCAGACAAAGAAGTAGAAACAGCAAAGAAACATGAAAAATGTTCAACATCACTGGTCATTTGAGAGATGTAAATGAAAACAATACTGAGTCTCTACCTCAATCCAGAAAGAATGGCTGCTATCAAGAAATCAACCAATAACAAATGCTGGTGGGGTTGTGGGGAAAAAGAAACCCTTCTCCATTGCTGGTGGGAGTGCAGACTGGCGCAACCACTGTGGTAATCAGTATGGAGACATTCAAAAAACTGGGATTAGCGGTCCCATTTGAGCCAGCTATTCCTCTGCTGGGGATCTTCCCCAAAGAATTAAAAGAATTATACCACAGCGATATATGGGCACCCATGTTTATAGCAGCACAGTTTGTAACAGCTAAATCTTGGAAACAGCTCAAATGCCCAACTTGTGACTGGATAAAGAAGATGTGGGGGGTTTTTTGGGGTTTTTTTTTATGAAATGGAGTACCACTCAGGAATAAAGAATGAGAAACTAAGGGCCGGGGATTTAGTTCAGTGGTTCTGCTGCCTGCCTTGCAAGCACAAAGTCCTGAGTTCGATTCCTGGTACCAAAAAAAATAAAAATTAAAAAAAAAGAATGAGAAATAGATGTACAATTGAGGCCATACCCTTAAGTTAAATAAATAGGACACACATGTGTAAATACGGAATTGTTTCTCTGGTGTGAGAATCTGAAAGTGTAAATGAGGTCCCAAATATATAATAGGTAATGTGAAATAGGAAGAAAAGGTCCAAAAGGAAAGGGGAAGGGGAGGGGGGGTTAGAAGGGAAAGGAAAAAATATGAGCAAAGAAAAACGGAAACAAAGTCTTTTAAATAGAAAGGGGTGGTTTGAGGGGTTGAAGGGAGGGCAGGGGAAAGAGGAAAAAATAAGAACGAAAATATATCATGTACAGGGAAAAATTCCCAATGATGAATGTCATCATATTGTATACCTAAAATGTACCATTTAACTTAATGTATTAAAAAAAAGTTGCCATCATCTTTAGAAAGAAGAGTGGCTGCCTCTGGGCAAAGTGAGGACAATACTGAGAGGGAAGGGGAACAAAGGAGAGCATTTTAGGGGGCTAGAAATGTTCCATATGTTGATCTTTGTGGGAAGTAATACATAAAGTAAAAATTCAATGATCTATGTGCTTAAAATAGGCATACTTTATGCTATACCCAAATTTTACAGGATGTCATGAAGGAAACTGTATCTATGACAGCATTTTATTATAGAGCACCACACACACATACACAAACACACGAGCATTCTCTTTTTCTCCTGTGCTACTTATGCCTGCTATTTGCTCTTCAGCACCCCTCAGCCTTAGAGAACTAAGGAAATAGCAGCTGTGATATGCCAAAGATAACTTGTGCAAGGCCTTGGATATACAGGTTAGAAGAACAAGATCTACATACAATGAATTTCTCGGTGGAGTCTCCCCTGAACTAGTGGGATGTGTGGAGGATGGGGCCAGATAAGCACACTAATCTGAATGGTAGGGCCAAATGCACAAAGACCAGAAATCTCTCCCTGAGGCTGTCAAGCTAAAATAACTGCTGTCTTTTCATTGACCCTGGGGCTCTGAACACAAGCTCTGGAGATCTCAACTTCTCTGTAAAAGTTGCTTGAGACTGTCCTAAGAGAGACCAATCCACAGCTAGTTACAGAAAAAGGAAATCACTGCCAAAATGACCCACTGAATGCACTTAGAAATGCAAAAAGCACAATCCTCAAAATCCTTCAGGTTGGTACTTTGTCTTCTGAAGAAGTCCTGAAAATTGATCTGTTCCAATTACATCTGATTCACCCTTTCCAACTGTATCTGGATGCCAGGGCATGTCAGGTAAGGGAAAAATTCACTTCAGGAAAGGTGATACTTTCACCAAACTGGAAATCTTTCCAAAAAGAAGAAAAACTGAGATGTTTGATTTCTTTCTTACCGGCCTCGCTGAAGCAACTCCCAGTGAGCTGGTCCAGTGGTCAAATTGAAAGCCCCAGGATACACCAAGAGCTGGCATCCTGGGGGAGTAAAAAGGCAAAGAACAGGGAGTCATCAGCACTAAGATATGGCTCTGAATTCTTTGAGACACACTCGTAAAACACAGTCAGAAGAAAAGTGGGACTGATGCTTGAGATCAGAACATGTGCCTTCACTTTAAAAAAATGGAGAACTCTCAAATTTCTCTCAGCATGATAAGTTCAGTGTTGTACATCCAAGAACCATGCTTTGTGACTCTTCAACTAAAAATAAGGGCAGAGCAGTTCCTGTAGTGCTTATTGTAAGGCTCAGCAGAGACTGTTAAACCCAGAGCCTGGGACCTCCACCTTCTGCTAAGCAGGCAGTCAAGTCAGAAGTTAAGTGGCAGTCAAGTAAGAAGTTAAGTGGCAGTCAAGTCAGAAGTAGCATCACCAGTCCAGTAAGGTTGTTAATATTTGCTGAGTACCACAGGAGAGGCTTTGTAAGTTCTCTTCTGTTAATCCTTATACCATTTCTATAAGGAAGTTAAAAACTACAATGCTGTAGAGGTTAAATGGTTTCCCCAAAGTATTATGCCAATTAAGGGGAAGAGTTAGAACCAGAAACCAGATCTGGTTTGGTTCAGTGTGCTTTCCAGACACTAAATGCTTCTCTTTGTTTGAACGAAAGTATCACAGAGTATATGTCTGAGTGCTGGAATCACAAGAGCGCAGGCCATGTCTTCATTTCTTCTAGGCAGCAAGTGACTCCAAACACAGTTAACAGGAGGGACCCAAAAGGTAGACTGGACATTTGAAAGCATGGCTTCTGCCTTAGCAATGTAGAATGTGTTAAGTCAGAAGTATCTAAAAACCTTATCATCCATATGCAGCACAGTCTAAGACAGTCTAAGAAGCCAGACAGGGGTGGAGGAGCTATACATGGAGAGAGTAAGACTCCACCCCTAAATGTTTTGTGCATTTGTGCAAAATTAGGGCTAAGAGGGCCAGGGATTTAGCTCAGTGGCACCACACAGGCACGAGGCCCTGAGTTTGATACCCAGTACCACCAAAAAAAAAAAAAAAAAAATTTGGGCTAAGAGTTCCTTCTAGCCCCACAGAAACCAGCCCAGAACCAAACCTCCAAAAAATTATGTAACAGAACTGTAGCACTGCCTCACCTCTCTGTGCATAGATTTGTGCAAGCTCTGCAAAGCGCATGTCGTAGCAGATGCCTAGGCCCACTCTGCAGTAAGCTGTTTCCAAACAGAAAAGCACAAATGAAAAGTTAAACTTCTGTAGCATGGTGTGACACCATAAAGCTTCCATGACTTAATGAACACAATACACTGACAAGTACAAATTAACACAGAACCCCTGGATAGAGACAATTTGTAAGTCCAATCCTATTGGGACTTCATCTGATATAGACATCATTTACATCATCAGAGTAGAGACAAGAAATTCATTTCAACTGAATGCTCCTTATCTAGGTACAAGATTCAATCAAGACCTAACAAGAAAACTCTGAATGCTATTATAGGAGGTTTTGACCAAGTGGAAGAGTAAAATCATGTTAAACCCTTAATTCTCCACTTGAACCCAACTTTCCACATCTCTGACTGTTCTCTGTCTTCCTCATTTCTGGTCTTTCAAACAGGTTATGTGGAGAAAGACACAAAAGAAAACGAAAGGTATACCTATTCCTCTTCACTGGGACTACTAAAAGAGGCAAACTTATCTGGTACATACGGGTATCAAATGTGGAGAAACTATCACCAGGACTCAATGTTTTAGATTCTTGAAATGTAATTTTCCCAGGAACATCAATGTCAAACAGATGGATCTGCATCACAAATAATTGATTTGGTTATTATCTTTTTCCAAGCATAGTTCATGGCAGTAAGGACAGACTTTCCATAGGTAGATATAGAAGTGTCCTAAAATCAACTGTACAAACATTACACCCAACCTGCCCATAATCCACCCACAAGCTGGCTGACATCTAATCACAGGAATTCTACCACAGGAAACTGGGAAAATGATGCTATAGGTTTTATAATACTTTTTCAATATAGTGTGCAAATCAATGTCCACTATAAATGACTTACTTATAAATGACTATAAATTACTTACTTATAAATGGTATAAGTAAAGATTTCTCAGAATCTGAATCAAACTGACAAATTAGCAGAAGAGGTGGAAAATAAACAACATTTAAAAACAGGTAAAATTCTGCAAGCCAAATTCAGTAATGTATAAAAACAATAATGCATCACTTCTTAATTTAATTTATTCAAGGAAAGCAAATGTAGTTTCACATTAGAAAAGCAATGTAATTTATCATAAAGTAAAAGAGAACATCACACAATTGTCTCCAGAAATGTATATTAAGTATTTGGTAAATAACAGTGTGTGTGCACGTGCACGTGCGTGCACATATGGTGTTGGAGATTGAATCAAGAACCTTGCACTTGCAAGGAGAGCAATATATCTCTGGGCTACATCCCCGGCCTCCATGTAGTAGACTTCTACAACTATTCATGATTTAAAACAACACAAGCAGGCATGGTGGTACATGCCTGTAATCCCAGCACTCTGGGAGGCAGAGGCAGAAGGATCACAAGTTCAAGCTCTGCCTGGATAATTTAGTGAGTTAGTGAGATCTTGTTTCAAATAAAACATGTTCAAACAAAAGGGGGCTGGGGATGGATGTAGCTCCGTTTAAAGGCCAACTTCAATTCCCAGTATCACTAAATAAATTACAAAAAATTCTTCCAGGAAGTGAACTTTTTAAATTTGATAAAGAGTATCTTTAAAAATTCTAAACAAACATATTGAAAAATATTGAAATAAAATAAAATATTGAAAGCCTCCTCTCTGAGACTGGAAAAAGAAAAGACATCTTTTATTCAGAACTATACCACATACGCTACGTAGAGCAATAAGGTACAAGAAAGGAGTAAAATGTATAAAGACTGGAAAGAAAAAATGAAATTTATCATTATTCTCAGACTATATAATTGATACACAAAAAAGTCTATAAAGTATTAGAATTAATGAGTTAAGTTTAGCAAGGCTTTTATACACAAGATCAGTACTTTAAAAACTAGTGTACTTGTATATACTACCAAGAAAGAGAAAATGAAAGACCATCAAAAAATACCAGTAAGAGCAGCCAGGTGTGGTGGCACATGCCTGTTAATCCCAGCACTTAGGAAGCTGAGGCAGGAGGACTTCGAAGAGCTCAAGGCCAACCTGGGCTACAAGGTGAGTTCAAGGCCAGCCTGAACTACAAAGCAAGACCCTGTCCAAAAAATCCCAAGCCGGGGATTTAGCTCAGTAGTTCCACCACCTGCCTTGCAAGCACAAGGTCCCGAGTTCGACTCCCGGTACCAAAAACAAAAAAATCCCAATGAGGAATAATCTAAAAAATTATATATAAGACTAAACCCAGAAAACTATAAAAAGTTGAGAGAAACTAAGGAATGGCACAAAAAGAGAGATGTATTACACAATTATGGTAAGCTCAATATCGAAAAGGTATACTTCAAAGAACTGAGTGTTTAAGTTGGCTCTTCTTCCTGCAATGGTACAGTGGCTCCTATCAGATCAGCTCTGATATTTCACTATGAATTCTGGACAAAAATAAAAGACACAACCACTTAAAGAACTGAAGAACAACCCAAGACATATAAAGCCTGAAGGAAGTCAACACTTGAAAGAAGAGAATAACACTGGGTGAGTTTTGTTTTACCTCAGGCTGGCCTCAAACTTGCAGCAATCCTCCTGCCTCAGCCTCCTGAGTGCTGGAATCACAGGCATGCACCACCACACCCGGCTTGGGTTTCTCATTTGTTAACAGCTTTCAACTGTAAGCCAAGCCCCAGGTCTGCTATGAGTAACTGTAATAACCACCCCCAATTATACTGCTCTGAAGAACCAAAGACTAGAGTTTCATAGCAGCTGAAAAAACAGTGTGGGGGAGAATCCTGAAACAGAGAAAGCCAAAGAGGGAGACGCCTAACTTCTACATAAACAATCTGTCCACATCTTTGGATGACCATGGAATTAAAACAGAGGCACAACCACCAGGTAGCCAGCTGAGGCTAAACAACTTTATAAACAAAACAGCAGCTAAAATCGTTGTTCACCTCATGAAGAAGTTAAAAATTTCATGTTTGAGAATAGCCAAGTTACTTAGTTACTCAAAAATATTTTACACTTTTTGGAGGAATATAATAGAACCTAGAATGTCTATAACATATAATCCAAGAAACAATCCTAATTTACTTGACAAAGAAACAGAAATGTTACCAAATGCCAAGGAAAAGGTAATCAAATCGGCACCCAGGTATGATAATTACCCAAAACTTACCCAAAGACGAGGATTGAAACTAAGCTCAAGAGCATAAAGAAAAATATGTTCTTAATAAACAAGTAGGAACGATCAGTAAAGAACTAAAAACTATTTAAAAAAGAACCAAATGGGTATTTTAGAACTGAAAAATTTAATATATGAATTTTTAAAACATTTCACTGGATTGACTTACAGGATGCTGGAGAAAGTGCCAGTGAACCTGACAGATCAACATTCTTATCTAATCTGTAGAACAGAGAGAAAAAAGACTAGAAAACAAAATTTAAAAACCAGGGCTAGGTGTGAAGCCTCAATGGTATAGTACTTGCATAGCGTGAGTGTGGGCCTGGGTTTGATCCCTAGCACTGCAAAAAACTAAACAAAATAAAAATTAAAAACCTAGACTCTTGCTGACTTTGACATAATATCAAAAACTATAACATGTTATATAAATATATAAAATAAACATATATAAATAAATATATTATATATAAATATATAAAATCACATAATTATGTATAATATATAATATATGTAAATATACAATACAGTATAATATATAGTATATTATATATGATTCTATATTATATATTATTATATATTAATATTATATGCAATATATAAAATATATATTATACATATATTACCAACAAAAATATCTTTCAAGAATGAACACAAAATAAAAACACAGTCATAAGCAAAAACAAATCATAGCATGCAGATCCTCTCTACAAAAATGCTGATGGAAATCCTTCTGTCTAAAAGAAAAGATAGCAGCATAGGATCTTTAGGAAGGAAAGGAAAGTACCAGAAATGGTAAATATTTGGGTAAGTTATGATTTTTTCTTATTTTAAAGTATTTATGACTAGTTAAATCACAAGCTACTGTTTTGAGAGATTTATAACATATGAATATGGAATCCATATGGTAACTACAGTATAAAAAATCGGGGATACCACAGGCATAGGCAAGAACTTTCTGAACAGAACCCCAACACCACAGTAAGTAGTACCAAGAGTCAACAAAATGGATCATATCAATTTAAAAAGCTTCTGAACAGCAAAGGAAACAACCAACAGAATGAAGAGACAACATATACAATGGGAGGGCCGGGAATTTACTCAGTGGTTCCACCGCCTACCTTGCAAGCGCAAGGTCCCAAGTTCAATCCTGGTACCAAACAAACAAACAAACATACAATGGGAAATAATTTTGCCAGCTATTCCTCAGAGGACTAATATTTAGAATATATAAAACCTCAAAAAAAATTAGACCTACCCCAAAAATAAAAGACTAAATCAAAAAATGGGCAACTAAAATAAATAGACATTTCTCATAAGAAAAAGTACATATGGCAAATAAATACATGAAAAAATGTTCAACATTGCTGGCCATTAGAAAAATGCAAATTAAAACAACACTGCCTTAAAAAATAAAAAATATTTAGATCTTTAATCCACTCTGATCTTAGTTTAGTATATAAAGAACTGAAAAAAATTGGACTGCCCAAATTCAAAGACCCAATTCAAAAATGGGCATCTGAAGTGAACAGACATTTCTCATAAAAAGATGTAAAAGCAGCAATTATATATGTGAAAAAATGTTCAACATCACTGGTCATTCGAGAGATACAGATGAAAACAACACTGAGATTCCACTTCACCCCAGAAAGAATGGCTGCTATCAAGAAATCAACCAATAACAAATGCTGGCGGGGGTGTGGGGAGAAAGGAACCCTTCTCCATTGTTGGTGGGGAGTAC
>NW_004624789.1:13695696-13761077 GCF_000247695.1 Heterocephalus glaber | reverse complement strand
CAGCCATAAAGAATGAGAAACTAGAGACATTTATAGCTAAATGTATGCATATTGAGGCCATACTCTTAAGTGAAATAAATAGGACACACATGTGTAAATACCGAACAGTTTCTCTAGGTGAGAAACTGAAAGTGTAAATAAGGATTAAAATAATTAAAATGAATAATTGATAATTTGAAATAGGAAGAAAAAGTTCAAAGGGGTAGGGGAAGTGGGAGGGGAAGGAGAAAGGAAAGAAGGGAAAGGAAAAATTATGAGAAAAGAAAAAACGGAAACAAAGTCTATGTAAATAGGGAAGGGAGAAAGTACGCACAGGTAATGGGAAAAAATAAGAACCAAGATACAGGTACAAGCACCCAATGATAAATGTAATCATATTGTATACCTAAAATGTACCAATAAAAGAATTTAAGCAAAAAAATAAAATAAATAAATAAATAAATAAAACAACACTGAGCCGGTCATGGTGGTGCATGCCTGTAATCCTAGCACTCGGGAGGCTGAAGCAAGAGGATCTTCATGAGTTTGAGGGCCACTGGGCTATACTGGGAGTTCAAGAGCAGCCTGAACTACACAGCAATACCCTTTCTCAGGAAAAAACAAAACAAAACCCTGAGATTCCACCTTACTCCAGAAAGAATGGCTACTATCAAGAAATCAACCAATAACAAAAGCTGGTGAGGCCGTGGGGAAAAGAGAACGCTTCTCCACTACTGATGGGAGTATAAACTTGTACAACCAGTAGGGAAATCAGTGTGGAAATTCCTCTAAAAACTAAAACTAGAAATTCCATTTGACCAAGCTGTTTCCCTTCTAGGTATCTTCCTATAAGAGTTAACAGCACTATATTACAGTGATACATGCATATCCATGTTTACAGCAGCACAATTCATAATAACTAAATCTTGGAAATGGCCTATATGTCCATCAACAGATGAATATATAAAGAACATGCGGTATTTATATGCAACTTTATAAAGTTTATCCTTTAAAAAAAGGGTAAACTTGAGTCATTTCTAGGAAAATGGGTGCACCTTGAGACTATAATGTTAGGTGAAATAAATCAGACCCACAAGTGTAAATGTTATGTGATTTCTCTCTTAAGAAAACTAAAATACAGATAAAGAACAAAATAAAAGATAGATAATAGGAAGTAAGAAAATAGATCTTTTTCAAATGGGAAGGGGAAAGGAGAGAAAGATGAGTATCTGTACCTTAAATCTAGCCACATCAATAATTAATTATAAATAGATGAACCACTCCAGTTAAAAGGCAGAAACTGTCGATATGAATAAAAAGGTAAGACCCAACTCTATTCTCTCTACAAGACAGCCTTTAAGACACAAATATACAAGTTGAAAATAAATGCTTTAACATGTATGAGACAAACAATAATAAGCAAAAAGTGACTATAGTATTGGCAGAGATAAAACTAAGACAAAGAAAAAAAAAGACAAGAAAAAAGAGACATCTCATAATGATAAAAAGATCTATTCACTAGGAAAACTTAGAACCCTAAGTGTATATGCATTTAATACTGCAAAGATGTGCCCTCACCCCATTCAATGAACTCCTTTTAAAAAATTCCTGCAGGGGCTGGGAATTTAGCTCAGTGGTGCCGCCACCTGCCTCGCAAGCACAAGATCCCGAGTTCAATCCCCAGTGCAAAAAAAAAAAAATTTCTGTGGGTTGTTCCTTTGCAGAAACTGACACACTGAGTCATCTGTATTAACATAAAAATGCAAGCACAGGTAGTTAAGGACAGCTACTTCTGCCAAACACATGATGCCTGTACAGTATTATAAGAGGGGGTAGGGGACATCAAAGCAAATTCATAAGAGGAAAAGAATTTACACATTCCCTACTTACTTTTCTGTGTTTTACTAGTAAAGTTCCATCAGGCCCAAAAACAGCACAGGTGTTATATAATTTCCCAGCATCCTCCTCAGGGATGGAGCCTTTCATTGCAAAAAGAAACAAACAGGCACACAAAACAGTATTAACAAGAATGGAGCAATCATTTTGTGATAACTACAGGCCTGATAAATTGTCCCTTGTATCTAATAAAGTTTATTCTTTCAAGTGTTACTTAAGCACTTGTTCTTCTTGAATATGGCCTTTCAAAGATAAACTCCAAAGTGTAGATGAAATACAATTAGGTCAGATGCCAAAGACAGGTTTAAAAAATAGCCAAACTGTTCCTAGAATTCAGCCATCATCTTAAGCAACACTTAATATGTAACATTAGAGAAAAATAAACGATTTCTTGTTGCTGAAGTTAAATATACCAGGCCCTGCAACAAGATTGTATTCCAAAAGGCCTCAAGATGTGACTTAAGTCACAGGCTCTCCATCACTGAATGTAGTTCCAGCTCTACACTTTCTTGCTTTTTCATTTCTAATCCTTAATATATCATAATACAAAGATTAATTTTGCTATATCTAGTTAACAGTTTTAGTATGCTTTTTTTTTTTTTAAACAGGGTTCCACTACGTAGCCCATGCTGGCCTGGAGCTCACAGAAATTCTCCCACCTCAGCCTCCCAAGTGCTGGGATTAAGGGCATACAACAGCCCCCTCCACTAGTATGCTTATTTTTATTTTAGCAAATAGAAGTATTTTAAAATGTCATTCACAAGCGCAAAAATAAAGCTATCTTTATGTCTGTGGTCACTATGAAAAATTTTTTCTCAATCCTATATTATATAATAAAAGATACATATGATTTCTCTTTCCCTATTTCTACTCAACCCTGTACTCCTACTTCTCCAGAAAAAAATCATCAGCGTCATTCTATAATACTTAATATGCCTTTACATATATAACTACATATAAAAGTCATAGCCATCTTTTGTGTGGGAGATTAATTTGAATGGACTCTGCTCATAACCACACTGAACTTGCTTTTTTTTCCACTTAACAAGTGTGTCTTGAAGCTTTTTCCACATTAGTAGATATAAATATACTTATGCCTTTCAAGGGCCAAATTGTGTTCCACAGTTTAAATGTAACAAACATTATTCAAATGTTTTTAAGTTTAGAACATTATACCACAAGGAAGGAAGTTACCTCCAATGAGATATATGCTGCACTCTTTTGCTACTTCAGAAAGCTTCTGCGTGGATTCACCAGGAATTTTCTCTGCATATTCAGGAAAGTAATTTGTGCCATATGGAGAATTAAAGCATTCCTAGAATAATGTTGGCAGAGAAAAAACCACCAAAACATTTACCCCATTTTAAAGTTCTGCTGAAAGAAGACAGAGCTGCTATTTTTAGTTCTGCCTTGACATGAACCAAAACACATTAAAGAAAACCCCTAAAGAGCCCTTAACAAAAGGCAGATTAGGCAACTTCCTCAGGTGGGTCTAGCGGAGGCAATTCATGTGAACTCTACCAAACCCTGGTCATCCTGGCCAAAGGCTAGACTTACCTCTATCTCATCTTTGCAGGATGAGCTCCCAACCTTGGGGACCCAATCCACACTACAAATCAAGTTTACTCACATGACTTCGGGTATTGAGATGAATTCTTCTTAAATACAAAAGTTGTATTGTTATCTATATCAATCTATAAAACTTGTGTATAAAAAATATAAAAGCTTTGAAAGCCATAAGGGTTAGGACATTTCTTCATCTACAAACAAGCTGTTTTTAAGTTCTCTTTTGGCACCATCATTCTAATTCTACAAAGTCTCTTATTCATTAGTAGTCTGGCTATGTTCATCAGCTCTGACATATCAGAAAACTATAGGAAAAACTACTAGATGGCAAATCTTATTCACTCATTTTGCATTTAATGACATTACCTATGTACCACACACTATGCTGGGAAGCTCAAAGTTGAGGATCACCAGCTTGTACAAGATGCATGGCAGAGAATCTGTGAATTAAGTATATGCAGAATTCAAGTTCTTTAATTCCTAGGCTTTATGCTTTTACCCTCAGCAACATAAACCAACAAGGGACCACAGCTAGGCAAATACAGGTGAGTCTTATGACTGGCACCGTAAGATTGGATTAACAGTAGTATCCTGAATTCCCTTGTTAAATATTCCTATTCACTGGCCACATCTGTAGCAGGCTGAAGCCTGACTAAAAGAAGAGGTGGCCCTGAAAATTCTCCAGTCAATCTAGACAAAATTAGCAGATAACTGGTAATCCTACCTGTTCACAGCTGGACAGGGATGGGTTTATCTGAATAATGCCAACTACCGACCTCCAAAAGGCTTTAGAAGAAGACGGGAGAAAACACATATCCTGACATCTGGGGAGCCCTTTCTGGAGCTAAATCTGCACTTGACGACAAAAAAATGTAGGTCAACCTTCAACTGGTTCCACTGCTCAAGAAATAACCTACAAAAGAGATGCAGAGTTCTACTGACTTTGAGAAGCCAGCTTCCTAATATCTCTATGCAATTTTTGGTCATTTAAAAAAAAATAAAATATTGGAAAAAATAAAAAGAAAATCAGCACGTTTTCACCCCACAAAAACTTAATTATATATAGAAGGAGTAAAGTAAGTATCCAAGCACTGAATATTTTATCTTGAAGTAAGTTCCTCAATGTGCTAGGATTCCTTATCTGAACCGAATGATATTAAAAACCTGTACCTGGGCCAGGGATTTAGCTGTGGTTCCACTGCCTGTTGTGCAAGTGCAAGGACCTGAGTTCGATCGCCGGTACGAAACAAAAAAAACAAAACAAAAACCTGTACCCATGTTCAGACATCCTATGACAAAGAACCCTGCTAAGGTCTCTGTGATAGACAAAGATAAGACAACCACTGAACAATCCTGGGGTTTCAAAAGACACTGCTGGACCTAGAACACATGACAACCAGAGGTAACAAACTCAATTCTGCTAGGTCTACAGAACTTAGAAAGGAATGAATACCATACTTACAGGCAGAGAAACTATTTGAGCTCCTTGCTTTGCTGCCTCCCGAATGAGGTTACAAGCTCGAGTGACATTATCTGATTTGATGGAAGAAACTTGAAGCTGGATGAGGGCCAAGCGGAAAGCTGAGGACAAACACAAAAGAAAACACTTGTCAGAGACATGACCACTGAATTTATATGGAGTCATGGTTCTCTAAAAGATAGCATCTGGAAATGTCTGGAGGTATTTATGCTTGTCACAACTACCAACAATCTAATGGTCAGATTAGATTATCCACAATAAGAAAACCTGGGCTCTTGATGAAGTATTCTTTGGCTCAAGGTTAAACCTAGAAGTATGAAAACATAAATGGCCCATTTGTTAGTTTACCCTAAATATAGGGAGAAAAGCTAATTGTAGCTCTTTTCCTGAATGTAGTTTGTCTGTTTTGTATTTGGGATTGAACCTAGAGCCTTCACACTGAGCTACAATCCCAACACTTTTTATTTTATTCTTATTTTGAGACAAAGTATCACTACATTGTTCAATTCCCCAAGCTGAGCTGGAACTTGCAACCTGCCTGCCTCAGCTTCTGAGTGTTGCAAGTAAATGTAGGTTGTTAACAGTCTCAGAATCTGGATTAAAAACAAAGAACACTAAAACAGGAAGCAAAAGCTGACATTACCTTGGGACAAATGGATACTTTGAACTCACATCAGAACATCCCACAAACTCAAGGGACAAATAAAGCTCACCATGGCTATGTTGATGACTTCCCCTCATCCTGTCCAGGCACGGAACTTGGGGTCATTCTGCAAATCACCCACTCTGCAGAGATGCTGTAAAGAAATCCCACCACTAGGGAGATCTACGCTGATCTAGTGATACTAGTCACTTCATCTCTATAAAATGGAGACTCGATGGTTTTTGCCATCCCTGCCTGCCCTAATATTCATTATAATCTCACAGTGAAACATCCACCAGGGGGAAAAAGATAAAATACCTTCAGTGCAAGGACCAACATGGGAATACATTTAAAGGGATATGCCAGGTCCTTTAAATATATAAACATTTATAGATAAGGAAAGCGGGGGGAGGTGCACAAAATTTCTGAACAAATGACAAGCCAAAATCTGGAAGTGTTAAGTGAGATGGGGAGTAAGAATCATGTGGGCAGTTTTGTGAAGGTAGATGGGAATGTGGCCCACGAAACTTGAAAACACCATACACAACCCACAACACCTCACCAGTGGGTCAGCTTCTGTGAGGCAGGTCGTGGAGGGGCAGGGCGCAAGCCAGGGTGGCCTGGAGGCCTGGTGCTCTCACCACGTCTCCGGCCACTTCTCCGGTCTCCGCGGAACCTGGAGACCCCAGGCACGCGCCGGGGCACCCTCCACCTCCGCGGCCCACCACCCAACAGGACACCTGCACCCAGGGGGGCTAGGCGCGCTGATCTTCGGCGGTGCCACACTAAAGCTTCCCCTCTGGCCGTGTGCAGCTCAGCAACCAGCCGCGCCACTTACAGGCCATGGCTCTCCCTGGAAGGGCCATCCGCAGACAGCGAGAACAAAGCGGACGCGCGAGGGAGGGAGCCAGCGCGCCGGAAGGGGCGGGGACCGAGCAAGCCTGAGGACAGGACCGCTGCGTCGGAGGTTCCGCCCACCGCCAGGTGGGTGTGCTGTTTGCCTGTGCAGATTTTTTTTTGTACTGGGGCTCGAACTCGGGACCTTTCCTTTGCAAGGCAAGCGGCGGAACCACTGAGCTAAATCCCCGACCCTAAGATTTTTTTTGTTTTGTTTTGGGAGGTACAATATTTTTCTCGCGTTCCGGATGGATCCCAGGGCCCTGCACATCCTAAGCATGCGCTCTATTGCTGAATTACATCCCTGCCCCAAACCCCCATTAAGGACCAGTTGTTCGCGATAGCACAGACCGCAAAAGGGTTAGTCACAACGCAGCTCGAAAAGAAGATTGCAAAGAGGAGCAAAGGGGAGCTGAGTCGTGGTGTTGTGTTGGTAAATGTTTAAAAGCGACTTCTCCGGAATGGAAAAGTCCTGATGCTTAGTGTCGGCCGATTCTTGACTTCTTGCTGGTTGGATCACCTGTGTGGCCAGAGTAACACCGTCTGTTGATTGGCTTAACCCTTGTGAACAAAATCTCTGTGGCTGGGATGGAAGGACCCTGATTAATTTGGGCATGCTAGGCGTCGGTAGGATCTATATAAAGAGGAAAAGAAATGTTGAAGGTTCGAACGCAGTATTTTCAACAACAAATCACCCTGATATACTGAAATCTACTTGCTAGTGTTCTATTTTAGGATTCTGGCACTTCATTGCCCCAAAACAGTCCAAGCTGAATTAATATGAAACTAAGTTTCGTCTCCAAAAGAGCTTCTCCTCACAGCCCTTTTACTCATTTTCACCACCATTTATGCCAGGTTTTCCAATTTCTCCTACTCTCCAACCCTTCAAAAAAGGGGAGAAATCTAAGCCACTTCTTTGTCTTTCAAATCTTTCATCCCCCACTTATGGTTAGGGATAGGGCCCTTTTAACTGTCCCATGAAACATCCTTGCTATCTTTTCCCATCACCACTATCCACAGCTAGACCCTCCTCACTTTGGGGAGACTGCTACAGGCTCTTCATAACTGGTTTCCTTTCTGTTAGCATTCCTCCAATCACTCCTTCATAGAATTAGATAAGTTAGTCTTGGGGAACATGAGTTTTGCTTTCAGGGGTGAGGTGGATATGCAAATAAGGGAGAGAGAAGGAGCTGAAAATTAGAATTGCAGTCATTTGCAGAATAAGAGCAGAATCTAACAGATGATAAAATCCAAGGAGAGAATATGATACTACTGAAAGCAAAAGATTGAACTTGGAAATTATCATATTGGATTTGAGCTTTTTACAAGGAGAAAGGAGCCTATGTTTCTGTTAATATGCATACACCTGCATAAATACATAGTTGTATTTAAATTTCTGGTGCAACTGTCCATAAATCAGAAGATCTGAATTCAGAACTTTGCTGATAGATTGTGTGACTTTGGGCAAGTTAATGTACACAGAGAAGACCACTTAACATTCCCACTAGACAGGTACCTATGAAGTAAAGCTGCCAATTTAAAAGAAAAAAACAATAGTGAACTCCAGGTCATTAGCTCTGACCTACAGTTTCCAGGCCAACACACTGCAAAGAGGGCTAGTATAGAAGCTATGAGAATGAACTCTGGAAGTAGTAGTAGTAGTAGTAGTAGTAGTACTATTCACCAACTGCATGTTTTGGTATAAGTTACAGCGCCTTTATTGCCCATCCATAAACAGGAGATAGTACATACAGCATAGGATTTTTCTGACGATTATAAAACAATGTAAATGCTTAAAAAAGTAATTGGGGCTGGGAATATAACTAGTGGCAGAGTACTTGCTTACCTCACGTTCTCAAGGTCCTGGGTTTGATTCCCAGCACTGCCACAAAATACAAAACAAAAAACCACTTTACATGAAATGTCAAATCAATAAATGTTACTTATTAGAAGGCAACTATCCAAATTATAGAAGAATCTCTTCACTTTTAAATGTTGCCACTTAGTTAAAACTGCAGAACTTATGGCCACATGAAATGTCACTTTCAGCTATAAGCCACCAGTTTGGAATCTCTGTTCTTGTTTTAATTTCTCTGTTCAGCAAACAAAAGATAAGCTCCACTCCATGTCAGGCACTGCTATAAGCACTGAGCATGCAGCGGAAATACCTTGTATTCATTAAAAAAATAGGTCAGTATGAATTTTTTAACTTTTTCCTCTTCACAAATTAGTTCAAAGGATCATATAAGAAATGTGGGGTGCTCCAGTGGCACAATCCGTTAGCATGCAGTACTTATAAGTTCCAGGGATTTAGCTCAGTGGTTCCGCCACCTGCCTCGCAAGTGCAAGGTCCCAAGTTCGATCCCCGGTACCAAAAAAAAAAAAATGTGAAAACACCTTTTGTGAGAGAAACAACAGGGTGAATAAGGAGCAAAACGAATGATATTGGGAAATAGGATGCAAATGTTCAAATGGGAAGGGGAACAAGAGAGGGAGGAGGGGGAAGGGAAGGGAAAAGGAAAAAAAAGAATAGGGGAAAAATGGAAACCAACCTTTTGTAAATGGGGAGAAAACTTGAAAGGAGGGGAGAGGAATGGGGAACAAAAGAAAAACCAAGATATATTCTATACAGGTACAAATTCCCTATGATGAATGTGATCACTATGTATGTCAAAAGTGTACCAGTAAAAAGTGCAAGGTCCTGAGTTTGATCCCTGGTACCAAAAAAGAAAAGAAAATCCTAAGCCAGACATGGTGGTCCACGTCTGTAATTCCAGCACTCAGGAGGCTGAGGCATGAGGACTACCAGGAGTCTGAGGCTAGCCTGGGATACATGAGTTTAAGGCCAGTCAGAACTTAGACCATCTCAAAAAAAAAAGGAGCCCGCCAAAATATATATTGAGTGCATTTAATGTCACTGAATTACATGCTTTAAAATAAGTCAAGAACGGTATACATACCTTTAATCCCAACACTGAAGCAAGATGATCACAAGTTCATATTCAGCCTGGACAATTTAGCAACCTAGACCCTATTTCAAAAAAATTTTTAAATAAAGAAAAAATCCTAATAGGACACTAATATCCATGTACATCTAACAATTATATTTCTATGTATATATGCTGGTGTTATGGTTTAGATCTAAAATGTCCCCCAAAGTCTCATGCTTAGAGGTAGGGCCTGGAGGGAGATGATGTTACTGAAGCATGACCAGGCAGTATATTCTTATTCCTGGCTCCTCATCTCAGCTTCCTGGCTGCTATGGTTTGAACAGCTTTCCTTTGCTATGCCCTTCCACTGTGCTGTTTCTGACCTGGAGTCAACCAATCAGGGAGAAGAAGCCCTAAAATGTTGTAAGCAGAACTTGACAGGCAATTCTAGTCAGAGTGGTGATGGGCAATTTTAGCCAGAATGATGAGAATGTGCACAATAAGGGCCAGGCTTATGAATAAGGGAGTAAGGACTCTACTGGAAACTGCACTACAGGCCATGCATGTTACATTCTGGGAAAGAACTTACCTACATTTTGCCTATGTCCTAAGATTTTGTTTGGGTTTTTTTGGTATCGGAGATCGAACTCGGGACCTTGTGATTTCAAGGCAGGCGGCAGAACCACTGAGCTAAATCCCTGGCCCTGTCCTAAGATTTTGTGTGAGGCTGAATTTAAAGGTGACAGGCAGATGGAGGACATGTCAAGGCAGCCCAATATTCAGTCTGTGGCATGGATACTGATGACTGCTTTCTGCCAGATTTACAGTGAGAATCAGGAGCAAAAGCAGAGCCAAATGATGTGAAGCTTGGTCAGAAACGAAGTGCCTCTAAAGTTGGGGCAACAGAGACTGTGGTTGTTGAAAAGATTAGCACTAAAAAGAAGCCAAGTACTTTGTATCAAGACAATATAAAATATCCCAGTGGCAAAAATGATTGTGTTATATCAATACAAATTTATTATCCTAACAGGAAACATGTTATCAATGGTGAGCAAGTGGAATCATTCTATAAAGATAGTTAATATTATACCTTAATGAGCAATAATTCTTCCAAGGTGTATCAAGTAAATTACAATTAATCTAATCTAACTTTGGTGTTATTTCAGATGAGGAAAAATGAAGTTCATAGAGGCTACCTAGTTCAAGGTAGTAATTTACCATGTGTGGACTTTAATATTATTTGGGATTTTTTTTTAAAGAAGTATCTGTTACCCGGGCTTGCCTCCAACTACTGGGCTCAGGTAATCCTCCTGGTTCAGTCTCCTGAGTAGCTGGGACTATGGGGTGCCATTCTGGCCAGAGTATATCATTAATTTTTAGTTTTCAACTATCTCTTTTCCTCTCTTTTTTTTTTCTTTTTTTTTGGTACTGGGGATTGAACTCCGGACCTTGTGCTTTCGAGGGAAGCGCTGGAACCACTGAGCTAAATCCCCGGCCCAAATAGTAAACATCACCCTTTTTTTTTTTTGGTACCGGGGACTGAACTTGGGACTGTACACTTGCGAGGCTGGCGCCGGAACCACCGAGCTAAATCCCCGGCCCTTTTCCTCTCTTCTTAATGAACAGAAACAGGAATCCAATAGAAATATGAAATCTAAACATTTAAACTTGAAGAGTTTTCAACTTTCTTTTTTTGTTTTGTTTTGTTTTTTGGTGCCGGGGATCGAATTCGGGTCCTTCCGCTTGAGAGGCAGGCGGCAGAACTACTGAGCTAAGTCCCAGGCCCAGAACTTTCTAATTTTGTAGCATCTAGACATTTAAAAATGGGGAGAAAGAAAAAAGAGACACTGTCTTTAAAAACAACACTCTGAGCAAACTGTACCAGTTTATTTACAATTGTAATATATAAACAGTAACACAAACATCTTTACATTAATATTATGAAAAGTCCCATGGCTAAAATGGGCAAAAAATAAGACCTCAAGATATTTCTAAAGGGAATGCCAAGAAAAAGGAAAAATTGCAATACAACAGTTTTGGGGGAGAGTTATAAATATCAAGTATTGCACTAGGTGCAATTTCATGCAGATGTCTTCAACCACTCAAACTGCTTTTATTTAGATATAAGAATAAAACTTGTTGAACTATGCTCCTTTTATTCACTTGATTTCCATTATGTAAATTAAAATAACTGGCTATTAACAGGGTACATCTAGGTATTTCTATCAACCTCCCAGAGATAATCTGTTGCATTTTAGGACATGGCAGATTATATTTGCTATTTCTCAAAAAGATATTTAAAATATCACATGACCCCCGAAGTGTTTTTGGATCTCTTAGTACTTAATATGGGCCACAAAAAATTAAGCTTAGAAAACTGTAAAATAACGCAGATCACTTCAGTTTTGTCACATCAAGAAAATAAAAATAGTCTCAAAGCACTGAAATTTTAATGGAAGATACACCAAAAGAACAAAAAGAAATTTCAGAAAGTGGTATAAAAACAACTGAAATTTACCCACCCAGCTCTGCTTATTTGGCTTTTATTTAAGTGGATATTAGTGTGGACTGATCATCATCTCAGGCAAATCAATGTGTGCTCAACATTTGTGCTGAAATAAGCTAAATTAAATAATTCACTTGTAATAAAGATACCATACAATTTTGTCCCCAAAATGCTAATTTCAATCTTAACATGCCTACCAGCTCATTATAATACTTTCAATTCCTCCTTAGAAACCATTAGGATGAAATTTAATATTCCTGAAGCACTTAGTATTCAAATAGTTACCTAGTGGAGCAAAGATGACTTAGAAACTGATGGCTGAAACAATGAACTAATTATTAACCTATGTTTTTAGTTTCTGATATTGCTCAGGGGGTAAAACTAAATTAGCAATTAAGGAAGTCTCTTCAACTAATTCTATCTCTAATTTTCAGTGAAGACATTGCAAATATATGTGTATGGTTGCTTTAAAACCTGAAAGTGATGCAAGTTCCTTTAAAACAGCTCTTCAAAACAGAACTGCATTCTGCATCCTTTTGTCCATAAGGGCACGAGGACAATTTCTTCAAAGTCCTTTAATAACTGACCTTTATAATAAATCATTTTATAAAACTGAAAAAGAAGTTTTAAAAAAAGTTTAATCATCCAGAAATTGATTGTAATAATTTACACTTAGAACCACCATTCAAGAACCCCCATAAGCAAATGAAAGGTCTCTGGTTAGTATTCAGTCAGTAAATATGTGTTCATGTTTCTCTTGGTTGCATTAATTTCATTTAAGTAATTCTCTTTTATATTAACTTTTCAATGCATCCAAAACTTTCATGATCTGTTGTTTTATGGCTCTGGTAGCATCCCCTGCATTTGGAATCAAATACCTATGGAGGAAAAAAAAAAACACTAATGTAGTACTTTCCCTTTAGAACTTAGCTGAGATATCACTTTTGATGGGAAGACTTCCCTGACCCATAAAGCCAGGAGAGATCTTCTCCTGTGTACTTTCTATACTTATTTCAAAAGATACACCAAAGCTTATTTTGAAAGAAAATATAAACATAAAAGCAATGTGATTTTTCACACAACGCAGAGCCAAAATTCTCTTTATGATTATTAAATATACATGATAGCTAGATAATAAAACACAAGGCAACCAAATAGAATGTTTGGTGCCCATCATAGATGTAATCAGCTACAAAATCATACTTTGACGGTTTCTAATTCCAAATGATAATTTCTATACTTAGTAGTTTGATCTTGAGCAAGTAACTTAAATTTCCCCAAAACAGATTCACATATATATAAGTACAGTTACCCCAATTTTTTAGAGGATTATGTACATTAAATAATTACAGGATCTGAAATATTTTTTAAATTAAATGCATAATTACTATAAAATATTAACACCATAAATTAAATAATCATTTTCCTTTCCAAGAATATAAAAATGCTATTTTAATATGAAAATGCTATTTTAACACTTTGGATAAAATCTAACAAAAATTCCACTGCATATTTCATCTGTAAGTAGCATATATGTAAGATAGTACAGAGAACTGTAGAAGCTATGAGCAAGGAGAGGGGAAGGGAATCTGGTTAATTTATCCTCAACTATTATGACTATCTTCCAAAACTTTGGATTTAAAGTAAGTGTTTATCTACATATAAGAAATCCAATGTCTTTATTACAACTTATAAAAAAACCTTTAAAAGACAACACCCACCCCCCCATATTGGAGATCGAACTCAGGACCTTGTGCTTGCAGGTGTGGCACCACTGAGCTACATCCCTGGCCCTAAACATAATGATTGATTAGTACTATATATGAGTAATAATTCAAATATCTTTTTAGGATTAACTGATAGATATTAAAATTGTATACTCTTTGGCCCAGGGAGAACAACTGGACAAGTACATAAATATGGATTTTAAGAAAGGTCTATTAAAAATGTATTAGCAGTGAAACTGGAAACAATCCAAATGCCAATCAACAGGAAGGAGACTGCTCAAATCAATCCCCTGAGAATATCCATAAAAGAATATCAACCATTACAAAGAATTTATTAAAATGTAAATATATTCATATTATATATTTTTAAAAATCACACTACAAAAGCCTATATTAATTTAGTTTTTAATATATGTATACATATGTATAGAAAGCTATCTAAAAAGGTAGTCACCAAAGTGTTAATATGATAGGATTTAGGGGACATGTTCTTTATATTTTTCTATTTTTATAGGCTGAATATATTGTTTGGATGAATATATCATTTATTATTATAGTCAAGAGATTTTTACTTTTTAAAAAGCAAACATTGGGCAGGGGAGAGGGGGGAGAGGGCTGGTAGCTCAGTGCAAGGTTCAATTCCCAGTACTGCATGGGCTGGGAGAGGGGGTTATAAAATCAGCTATGGCACTAACTGAAATTATGTACTAATGGCTAAACTACATATGACTAAGGATTGGGGAGAAAAAGATAGCAAGGAATACTATAAAAGTGTTTCAAGTATCCTATTCCACCATCCATTCCCCAAAACAGATGAAAAAATGTGCTTAATAATAACTCGCAATAATTCAGATAATATTCTAAGAAACATCTTACCTTTCAATAGCCAAGATTTCTACTCCTGAAGCACTGCTGTTTCCATATTTGAAGGTAATTAGCTCAGGATGCTTTTTTTTGGATGTAATTTTAACAACAGAATTTAGTGCTTGTCGAGACTGTATATAAGCCAATCCTTTCCGGGAAAGAATCTCCCTTAAACAGTACATATGTGTTGCAGTAACCAACAGATGACTGAGCGAGAAGAGAGAACATTAAAAGAAAAAAAGAATGCTAATTAAATATAATTCAAAAGAGGTGTTTAATAAACCCAATTATAAAAAGTGCTCATCTCTAAATGAAATTACTTTTGAGTTAAAAAATATAAAAAGGATAATCTATAAACTATATACCTTTTAATTATATGCAAAATAAATATTTTATTAATGTAATTCTGCAACCATATAAAAGGCATAATACTCTGTAAATTCAATAAATATATAAATCATTAAAATAGTCATTTCTGATTAATTTTAATGGGATTCTCTATATTTAAAACTGTTCTGAGTCAACACACTATAGTCTGTATTTAATATCAAAGATTAGTAGGCAATAGTTGGGCTTCCTTACATACTTTATAATATTCTGTGACTGGATCTAAAGACAAAACGATCACAGAATTATTAACATCCAGAAGGAAAGATACTACAAAAGATAATTTGGGGATACTCTGAAAACTCTTGAGTATGATCTGTACTTTGAGTGATACTAGATTTTAAGCACTTTAGTTGGGGTAATGCCACTGGAGTTGTGAAGAATGTCCTTATTCTTGGGAAATTTATGCTGAAGAATTCAGGTGTGAAGTGTAACATCAACTTTTTTGGAATAGTTTGACAAAAAAGAAGTATATGTGTATGTGTGTACGTATGTACATACATAAAGGGAGTGGTATGAAAAGCTTATTAATAGTAAGTGAATCTAGGAGATTATGATAGAGGTGTTCAATATACTATTTTCAAAATAAAAATTACACAAATATTTAAAAAATCAAGATAACAAGTTAACAGAAGGGTTATATGTTATTATACTTGGATAAATAAAAGGTCTTTTGAAATTCAGTTTTATATTATTAACTTCTACAAATTCAATTTTACTTCTAAAGACATCTTTTAAAGTACCTAGGAAACATGTGTCCACTTTCTTTCACTTCTTTACAAGGAAAATGATGCTTGATGTCTGGCTTGTTTATCCAAGTCTGAATGTTTACAACCTCTTTTCTGTCATCATCAGACATTGAAGAACTGTCAATTTCATCTACAAAAAAATGTAAAGTATTAAAAGTGGATATTGCCAACTTTAAAAACAGTACATTTCCTAACAACCTAAAAAAGTAATTTCAGTAGTATTTTGAACCAATGGGTTTGATGGACCAAAAAAAAAAAAAAAAAAAAATTACAACTCAGCTACTCTGTTTCCTTATGGTATGGATACTAATATAGAAACATTATTATAAAACATCTCTTTATACAGTAAGAAAGTTGGGTGAAAATACTAAGAATATAATTTAAAAAGGAAAAAAAAAATCACTCCTGGGATAAATTTTAAAAATCATTATTTAATGAGAAAAATATAAAAATTCTAATTTTGCTTTTCAAACTTAAGACAGAAGAATTACAGGTTCTGGGGTTAATACAAGTGTTATCTTAGCTTTTTAATAAATACTTCAAAATATAGAGACATATAAAAGAAATCTCACGTATCCAGCTTAAAAGTGACACCTACATGTATCTCTCACTACTCACATCCTTTTCCCTTCCCCACAAAGAAATAACCTCTATTGGGTGTTATCAGTTCTGTACAGACTTTGTTTTTAACTATATATGAATATTCCTAAATTACATACAATAGCATTTTTCAGTTTCAACAAAATGTTTATGAAAATTAGCCCACTTAATTGCATTCTTCTGCCATTACTACCCTATCCCAACAATGTTAAATTTGTGCCTGTTGATACACATAGCTTTAGTTTTTCTCATTTTCATTGCTGCCCAATTCTCTATAGTGTCAAATATGTGATAAATATGGGTAATATGTATCACAGGTATGATATATAAATATGATGAATGTAAATACTGTATACCACAATTTTATTCATCCATTTTCATCTCCCCTTTTTAAATGGAGGAAGTTGAGATATTCAGAGAGAAAAAGACTAATAATAGGAATATGGCAACAAAGAAAGGAGAAAAAAAGAAAAAAAAAGAATTAGAAATATAATTTAGAATTCAGAAAGAAGAGTGATTTTGTAATAACTTGAAAATATCTAATGTGCTTCCTCCTCTAATGTAACAGTATTACTGCTAAGAATTTACCCTTTGGGGCCGGGGATTTAGCTCAGTGGTTCCACCCTCTGCCTCACAAGAACAAGGTCCCGAGTTGGATTGTGGGTACCAAAAAAAAGAATTTACCCTTTGGATATACTCTAAAAAGGTCATCTAAATATTTTCTGTGTATACTGCCGTTTGAAACAGAAAAACACTGACAAACACTAAAGTGAATCAGAAAAAGACTGATTAAATAAATTTTAGTATATGACAGAAAAAGTTCAGGAGATACATAGCCTGAAAGGAAAATATGTAACATTATTACTAAGTGGAAAGATGTCATACTGAATACAAGATAAAATTGAGAAGTCTTTAATTATTATTAATCAGGACAATCTGCGATGGAATTATAAACAAAAGTAATTTTTTTAAATTTAAATAAAGATAACTACACAATATAAATTTCCCTGCCACAATATCCCCACCTTGTGGCCCTTAAGGATATTGCCTCCAGTTTCAAAAGGCTCTTTTCAGATGTTTCAATTTTGGAATTCTCTGAATTCCAGTCCCACAATCTCACAATGGGCAATTAAAGGAATTTAAATTCAAACCTATGGATTTAAATATGACTTCTATACTGATAACCCTCACATTATCATCAGCATAGACCTCGTCTCAGTCAAAAGCCTACTTTTGGATTTCTAGTAAGCACAATTTAAGATTTTTAAAACTGAAGTTTTTTGTTTTTATTTTTTTACTATATGTGCTGCTGAAGTGACCACAGTTTTTTGGAGACAGGGTCTCCCAGCGTAGTTCAGTTCAGGCTGGCCTTGAACTATGTAGACAGCTTGGCCTTGAACTCATGGCCATCCTCCTGCCTCAGCCTCCCAAGTGCTAGGATTACAAGCATGTGCCACCATGCCTGACAAAACTGAAGTTTTAATAACAACCTACAAACTCTCCACTTTCCCGTAGTGAAGTTCATTGTTTTGTCTTACAGAGAAGTTGTATGCTATTCCAGGGATGATCTCTATAATCACTCCTGAGGACGGAGGAAACGGTCTGTAGATGTGGGTATTACTATACCTGTGTCATATTCTTCTTCATCCCCAATGCTGAACACCGGCTTTACACCACGGTAAGGCTTGCCCACTCTGTCACTGCTGCTCACATGCCTATATTCAAAGAATTTTAGGGAAAATATCATTTAAGGAGTTACCAAAAATTTCCACCAAGCATCACTGGATATTCAAACAAACGTAAATATTCTTTGCTACCTATGGATCACCCATAGCTTTCAGATAGCTATGTTAAGGAAACTGAAAGAAGATAAAATATGTCAGCAAAAGTGACTTGATAGGCTGAATACTCTTAAATAAGTAAAATTTATTTTTAAATAATTTCAATCAGCCACTTAAAACCAATGCTTGAGATCTGTTTGCCTTTAAGGAAGTTAATTTCTTTGCGCTTCTGTTCCTCATCTGTAAAATGGTGATAACAATATCTATCCTTCAGGGTTATTGTGAGAATTAAATCAGTTAATTATTTCAAAAAGCTCTTAGAGCAATGCTTAGTATATAGCAAGTGCTACATACAGTTTACTAGACAAAACAAGGTTATGGTATTAAGTATTCAAATTCCAGCGAGAGTGCTCAAGGCTTCTCTTATACATCCAAGTGTCTTAGAATTTTTCTTCCCATTTTTATTACTAATACTTTTGTTTTAATCAAAACCAAGATAGTAATTCTGCTGCATAAATATAAACCATGAAAATGAATCTGCCATTTTTTTCAAATGGCAGAAACATAAATGACATGTACATTCAAACCTTTTTAGTTCTGCAGGAAGTTTGACCTCTCTTTAATGTAAAAATTCACACCTGATTACTTTTTAGGTAATCCAAAACCAAAAGGTGAAATTAAAACATCTGAACAAAATACTACTCCTTTCTTAGGGGAAAAGCATTGTTTTATTTGTAGGATAAGATTCAGTTAAGATTAGCAAATATTAAAGGAAGACTGTCGTTTTTCTTTCTTTGTTATATACGAAGACAGAATCTTCTATTTTTAAAAGGTATTCCAATATGCATCAAAATCAAGTTACATATCTTTAAGAATTCAGTTTTCCCAGAAGACAGAGATCAAATCTATATATTAATTTTAATATATATAATCAATGAAAGTCTTATCATCACCTAATTAAGTTGAAACAGAATTAAGTCTTTAGTTCTTCTAAAACAATATTCAAAAAAAATCTAATGAGAGTTTAGCATATAACAAATACTCTTTGGGAACTAAAAGTTAGGTCAGATAATACATAAAGTTTGATTAAATTAGAAGTCAAAGCCACATAATTTTGTTATCTTAATCAGAATTTTCTTATAAACTACTGAACTATGTTCATTAGTTTTAGTTCAAATCTGTGGGCATTACCCCAGTTTTGTGCTACAGGGAGGTGGTAGAAACTTTTTAAGAAGTGGAGCCTACTGGGAGATCTTTGGTCACAGGAGGTGTGCCCTTCCTTTCTCTTTCATCCCCACCATTAAATGACCAGGTTTTTTGGGGGTGCATGCGTGTGTGTGTGTGTGTGTGTGTGTGTGCTGTATGCATGCAAATGTGCACACACTACTAGATATCTAGGGCCTTGTGCATACTAAGGAAGCACTCTACCACTGAACTACATCTCCAACCTTTTTACAATTTTGAGACAGGGTCTTGCTAAATTGTCCAGGGTAGGGTGGAACTTGTAGTCCTTCTGCCTTAGGCTTCTGAGTAACTGGGATTTCAGGCATGGTCGACCATGCCCAGCTGAGGTGAACAGTTTTGCTCCTCTATGCTCTCCTCACCATGATATGCTCCCTGCCGAAAGATATGAGCTGAATTCTCCAAAACAGTGAGCAAAAATAAACTTTTCCTCTTCTTAAACTGATTATTTCAGGTGTTTTGTACAATAATGGAAAGCTGAGGAACACAGGCAGAGTTTGATGACAGAAATATGCAGTTCAAACAACTTTCAAACTCAGATTCAGTTTTCCATCAAAAGGAAAAACTAACAGCTTTATCTAGAAATGCTTTAGTGCCTAGATTATAAATTTCCATGAGATTAAATTACAGGTTCTCTCTTATTAAAGAATAAACTGCTAGAACACGAAAAAGCAATAAAGAAATAATAAAGATCATGCTTACAGTAAATGCCTGAAAACCATAACAGAAAGTAAGTATGGTAAAAACAACCCTAAAAAGCAAGCTATTCATTTTTTGTGTAGTTTATAAAACCATTTAAAGTTTTTATGAATAAGAATGCTGATGATTACTGAGATGTTTCTTAAGTCTGGCTGAAAGTTAATGAAATTCAATGGTTTGGTTTTTATATTTTTTAATGCTGAGATTTGGTTGGACTATTTCTAAAAATCAGTATACTTACAATTTTTGGGCCAAAGTAATAACAGAAACACCTACAAAATAGTTTGGACAGGCTTTTACTTAATTTACTGAGCTCAGAAACTCAATTCATTCTGTTAATTAAGTTATATTTTAAAGATAAATATACCTGCATATGAATATCAGAAGATAAGCTAAAAAATTAAGAATCTAGGAGAAAATTTGGGAGTTAAATAAAATTAGACTACCTCAATGGCCCTTTAACAGGAGAAAATAGATGATTCACAAACAGATTAAAATTTTTAAAGAATCAATTTCCTTTGAAAGAATGCCTTATAATTAGCACTGTGTAGGAACAGTAACAATAAATAAAAATTGAAATATATGAAAATGTAAATGTATATAATGTAAACAAATTTAAAATTTTTTGAGGTTGGGATATAGCTCCATGGTAGAGTGGATACTTAGCATGTACAAGGGCTCTTGGATTTAGTCATTGGCAAAATAATTTTTTTGGAACTGTGAAATGTTCATTTTTTGGTACTATAATTTTCTGATAAGTCACGAGACAGCACTGTAGTAAATTATCTCCAAAGCTAAAACCCTGCCAACACTTGACTGCATACATACTTTCTGTTTCACCTTCCCCTGTCTCAGAATAAAAACTTCAGGGCTTATGAAGTTCTTAGGTGTGAAGGAGTTTGATTTCTATTTTAGAAATGAGAGATGGAAACATGCAATAATAAAATTAAAATGATCAAACAAAGAAACCCAAACCGAAACAAAAACAGATTCATCAGGATTACATATTCCTACAAGGAGAATGAGAAAAGATCAGCTACGTTTTGAAATAGCTGCATGAAATTTTAGCCAGACAGCACAAGGCATTTATAGATAGCATGAGGCATGCTAAAGGAAAGGATGATTTGATAAAGCTGCTCTACTCATTGGCTTACCGCTCTGTACATGATCTGTCTGGCCAAGGAAGATTGAAAGACATTCTATAGTAAATTAAGGTAGAGGACAGAACACAATGATTATAAATAAATACAACAGTATAATCAGTTTTCTAACCCAGATTATACAAGAAAATATTTCAATCATTTCAAGTACAAAGAAAAATTAAGAAAAGCTAGTTTTAAGTGATATTTTAATGACATCTTCAAAGAACTTGCAATTATCACTAGTCTATTTTACAATGCCATTTTAAAATAAAATTTTAAATGTTCATGCCATAAAATGTAGCAGTAATAATACTGTAATTCAGAAGCACTAAAGAGGCTTTTGAGAGTAGATATTACTGAGCAAACCAATTTTTTCAGGCTTGAGAAAAATGCTTTAATTATTAGTAGACTAGATAAGGTACAAATTTTTGGTTTAGTGACAATAACACACTATTTTTTTTTTTTTAAATTTTTTGGAGACAAGATCTCGTCCTGTATTTCAGGTTGGCCTCAAATTTGTGGAGATAGTCCTGCCTCAGCCTCCCCAGTGCTGGGATTACAGCCATGCACCACCACACCCAGCTCCCATTATCTTCTTTGTTATTTATTGAATGGGAATACATGTACATTTGTATGTATATGTACTATACTAAATAAAAAGATAAAGAGCAAATTCCTAACATTCAGTTCTTAAATTCAACATTTCAACTTTCCCAAGATACTATAAGACATGAAAATGAAATCAAATACTATAACACATTTCCAAGATCTGAGTTACTTAGAAACAACTTCTGTGTTACAATTACAAGGTTAGATTTGAACTCTAGGAACAACAAAGATCAATTAAATTAATACATGAAAAAATATGCATGCATAGTTATAATAAGCAGTAATAAAAGATAATTTTCAAACTCGTTTATCAATTGTTCATTACATCTCTGGTTTATAATTCACAAGGGAAATGGAATTTGCTCATATTTGTAAAAAAAAAATTGTATGAAGATCTAAACTTAAGAAAGTTGGATCCTGCCATATTTAGCATGACCAAATTACCAAGTTTTAAACTCCTGGGGCAGAGAAAGGGGCAGAGAAAGAAGTTCTATAAGATCACTATATTTGAACAGATGACTCCTCCCTCATTCATTTGACATTTGCAAAGCAGGTATCACAAAATATAATACATATTGAGACATTTAAGGATTTTTTTTTTTTTCTGGTGGGATTCAGGGACTGGAACCCAGGGCCTTGTGCATATTAGGTAAGCACTCTACTACTGAGCTATGCACCCAGCCTTTCTAATTTCTTTTTTCTTTTTGGTACTGGAGATCAAACTCAGTACCTTGTGCTTGCGCGAGGCAGGTGCAGTGCCACTGAACTAAATCCCCAGACCTTCTTTCTAATTTCATTTTGAGACAAGGTCTTGCTAAATTTTCTGGTTTGACTCAAACTTGTGATTCTCCTGCCTCAGCCTCCTGCGTAGCTGGGATTACAAGTCTGTACCACCATATAAAGCTGACAATTGAGTATTTGTTTTTAAATGAAGGGGCAGAATCATTATTTGTAAATCATTCTAAGCAGTACAAAAGGCGAGGAATCTTGATAGCCAAATTTTATAACAATAAAGTACATCCTTATAATAAAAACCATGAAACTTTCTAACAGAAAAGTACTTCATGATCCTTTGCTAGAACACTTTCAACTGACATTTACTTACTGTAATTAGTTTTATTTACTCATGAAAGCACAATATATGCATAAATGGAAATGTAACAGTGAAACCTGCTGATTTGTACAATTAATATGCATTGCTAATGATAATAAAAAATTAAAAAACAAATTGAGACTGTGTAAGAAAACTCACCGGTCCACAGGAGTTGATGTATTCTCAATAAAACTGATAACTTTTTCTCTGACATTAACAGATCTTGTCTTCAAAGCCACAGTCATTTTATTTACCAGTGATTTCATTCCTCTATCATTTGAACCATTAGAAGATTCACCCTGAAAAATAAGAACATAGATGGAACTGCTCTTCAAATAATTAGCAGACACACTACTGCTAACAGTTATCCCCATGTTATAGACCGAGTCACATCCCCATCAATTCATATGAAATCTTAATTCCTAATACATCTTACAATGTGATTATATTTGCAGCAGGGCCTTTAAAGAAGCAATTATATAAATTAGGTCAGAATGGGCTCTAATCCAACTCTCTTAAGAGGGAGAGTCATGAGTATAGGTGCAGAGTAAAGGCCATGTGAGGACATGAGGAGAAGGTGGCCATCTGCAAGCCAAGGAGAGAAGACTTAGGATAAACCAAACATGTCATCACCTTGATCTCAGACTCTTAGCTTCTAAAACTGTAAGAAAATAAATCTCTCTTGCTTAAACCACCTGGTCTGTGGTTATTTTGTTATGGTGACACTAGCAAACTAATTCACTAGGTGAAGTTATTTTAAAAATGTACAGTAGAGGGATGGGGATTTAGCTCAGTGGTTCCGCCGCCTGCCTCGCAAGCGCAAGGTCCCGAGTTCAATCCCCGGTACCAAAAAAAAGTACAGTACAGAGGAAAACTAAGGCATATCTGTACATATATATGTGTACATCTGTATAGCCTGAAATTACCTTTTGTATTCACTAAGAAATAAAGTAACTGATCTTTCTGAACTCAGACTAATCTAGAAAAATAAGGAAAAGCATAATCAAACTTCTGTTCATACACCTGAATTTTTAAACATTTAGTCCTTATATATTTTTGCTTTTTAAAATATTCCATCATAAGGAGAAGGACCCAAGTTCGATCCCCAATACCAAAAAAAAAAAAAAAAATCCTAATTTAGGCCTTTAATTTCAGAAGAAAAGTTATCCCAGAGTACTTAATGGGTGTAAGTATAATTCTTATATTGCTTCACAAGATGGCTCACATATACCCTAGAACTCAAAATGGTGATAGGTGTCAAACATTTTGCCTACTAGTTCCTCTTTAAAACTTATGGAAAGGAAATAATCATGAAGTCCCTAAAGATTTAGGTAAAATGGTTTTTAAAAACATCTTAAAATGCCAGAAAATGCTCATATTTCAGCGAAAAAGAAAATAAAACTACTATAAATTGTGATCAGTACTTTGAAAATAAAATACTAAAATACACATACAATAAAAGATTTGATGCAAATATTCCTAAATATGAAAGGCAATTATTATCTCTGGGTAGTTAAAGGTGATTTTGTTTTCTTTATACTTTCTTATTGACATATGATGCTACAGTGAACATATATTACTTTTATTTTTAGGAGGAATACTGACATATGATGCTACATTGAACATGTATTACTTTTACTTTTAGGAGAAATATGTCATTAAAAACATTAAAAATCATATCTCTAATTCCATATCTAAATTCAAAACCAAATTAAAGTGACTGTGGAAATTCTTTGGCACTTTCAAATGGAACAAATCTTTACAACAGTTTCTATGATTGTCTCAATCAGTGTTTTTCAACTCTGAAGACAAAAGCTTTAACACTTCAAAGGCTGTGGTTGAAAATATAAATTAGAATAATGTTTTTTTTGGAGAGCTACTTGATAATGCTTAGTTCTAAAGATTCTGATAAGTAATCTTTTTTTTTTTTTTTTTTGGTACCAGGGATTGAACTCAGGTCCTTGAGCTTGAGCAGCAGGCATCGAAACCACTGAGCTAACTCCCCGGCCCCCTGATAAGTAATCTTTTGATCAAGTTCTTCTACCTCTAGGACTAGGTATGGCATATGCAAATATATCACTATAAAAATAACCTGTAGTAGTGTTTGTAATGGAAAAAGACTGAAAGCTATACATACAGCCACAGAATACTAACTGAAAAAACTGTATCACATCCATACAATGGAATACTACTTAGTTTTTCATACAAACATGTCAAGAGATAAAATTTTCAGAGAGGTTTTATCTGTTGATAATGTTTTATCAATAATCTGCTTTGACTTCTCTGGCTGAAGACAAACCTCAATATCTCTAGTGAGTTAAAATTTTACAATAACTAGTATTAAATATTCAGTGGAAGGTACTATATGTTTATTTGCATATTTAATCCTCAATCTTCCTTATGAGGAAGATTCTACTATTATCAACTCTATTGCACAGGTGAAGAAACTACAGCTGAAAGATGTTGCTGGAGGTCACAAAGAAGTTGCAGAGATGAAACCTCGACCCAGGTATAGCAGAGGATAAGCCCAAATTAGTAACAAATCTGTAATACAGTTGTCTAGTTTTGTTTTAAAGAATAAACATTAGATAAATAACACTATTTATTAAGAAAAATATTCAGTGACATCCAAGAAACTACAAGAAATATTATAAAACTATGAAAGACTTACTACTCAAATATTTCCAAAGCAGGGCCGGGGCTTTAGATCAGTGGTTCTGCTACCTGCCTCAAAAGCGCAAGGACCCGAGTTTGATCCCCAGTATTTATCCACTATAGCAAACCTCTGCAGTAATGTACATCTCAATAACTAAAAATCAAACATAACAGGACTGACAACTGTTTGTTATCTTTTTTTACCTGAACCATTCTTTTTTTTTTGGTACCTGGGATTAAACTCAGGACCTTGTGCTTGCAAGGCAGGCGGCGGAACCACTGAGCTAAATTCCCAGCCCAACCTGAACCATTTTTGTGTGAATTTAGACCACAGTCCTAATCATGTAAGTTTGGGATTGGAAGAAGTACAAACATAGTGTTCAGGAGATATGAACAGGAGCCCCTGTATTCTTTTAGTCCAAACTAATTGGTAGATTCCTGGAATCAGCTCACTTACATTACAAGTTCAGAAGTGCATACTGCCTCCATCATTTCATTAACATCACAATAATGTGACTCCTCACTGTGTCTGAAATGTTTTGACTCCATTTCTCTTATGGTGGGGATTTAGTAGCTAATCATCTCTTCTGGGAATTGATCCAACTATGGGGACATACTATACAAATACACTTACATCAACAGAAGAATTGATACTGCTCCTTGAGCCTGAAGTACTAACAATCCAATGGCCATATCCATTTTCTGGTCCATCCACATTAATGTCTGCAAGGTGCTGCTGCAGTGCTTAAGATAAACAAGGAAAACCAAACCTGAGCAATGAGCCCTTGTAGAAAGATTCATTACCAAAAAAGCATAATAAATGTGTAATGCCTGAATGAAAAAGGATCCAACAACATAAAGTATTTTTGTACCCTATAAGTGAGTAAGGAACTCTGGACCACAGCAAACTACTTCTCCTTCCTTCTACAATCCTTTGTACAGAGGTAACTAACGTTTTTTTTTAACTAACCCTAAGAATAATAATAACTGTATAGGCTTTCCATTATTCTTTTTGAAAGATCATTTTTCAAGTATTAACAGATAATCTCTGCAACATTTTTATGACAGCAAGGAGTAACAGAAAACCTATGGACTCTCTGTTATACCATGAGGATATAGCAATCAATTTTTCCCATAATAACAAAGCAGTCTTTATTAACAGTTATGAGAAGAGCTTGGTAAATGAAGAATTTACCATTTCTTGGTAAATGCAAGAATTTCATATTTTAAAAAGTTTCTACAATCTAGAATATACTATAAAACAATGTTTTTCAGGCATTTTCGAGAATTATATGCTTAATTGCTAAATTATATATCATGTTATCAGGATTAGTAATAAATAACATTGGGCAAAAAGGTCAACACTTGTTTAATACCACTCATTAATTAAAATAATCCCTTTTGTAGATAACTCTGGGTATGAGCCTCAAATGTAGTCAGTTATCAGGCCATGACACATAGGTGATACTCATAATCTTTGCTAGCATCAACAAAAACTAAGAGGAAATACATCCTAACATACCAAAATTTCTAACTTGTAGCATAAATTACATTCTGTAAGAAGTTAACTTCTGTTAAAACTCCTGTATTTTAAACCCAAGATTCTGTTATTTTCAACATTTACTGATTTGATTTTTATTTATTTTTTATTATTTATTTATTTTTTGGTACTGGGGATCGAACTCGGATCCTTGCCCTTGTGAGGCAGGTGCTGGAACCACTGAGCTAAATCCCCAGCCTGATTTATTTTTATACCTCAGCATTTATAATTCCATACTTTTATAAACCTTTTTTCCTAATGCCAAGGTAGGCTCTTTTCTAATATTGTACTGATTTAGTCCTTCATAAATTCTCAAATATTTGTCAAAATTGACCAATTATTTTACTATCTTGGATTACCAGATATTAGTCTGTAGATTTGAAAAGTCAGCTTATTTCTTTTATTCTGTACAGCCAATATTTGTTTACCCCAGCTAAAACCTTCAAATAGTTTAAAAGATAATAATATATCTAAAGAGCAACAGATAATTTATTATTTATTATTATTTAGAAAATAATATATCTAAATTCTTGTTTACCAGTCCTGTCAAATCTTTCTTCTCCATAGGGGCAAATAATATAGGCAATTTTTCATTATTTTTATAAAAATATTTTTTGGAGGGGCTGGAGATGTGGTTCAGCAGTACAGTGACTACATAATATGTGTTGAGGGCCCAGGGTTCAATCCCCACCACAAAAAAGTACAATGAAATAAAAATTTTAAAAAGCTTTTTGGGAACACAAGTTAATTGAGCATATTAATTTAAATAGTCTTTCATCAAACAGTCACTCATTTCAATTGCCTATTATGTTTGCTATCTATATGTCCTGCAGGCCTTATCCTTTTTGAAAATACTAAATGACTAAAGAGAAAGTCTACTCACCTAATTTGGTTACTCCAAATAAGCTCTGATGCTAAACACTATACTAAAGAGTAGAGGCAAAGAAATGAATAAATTAAAACCTTACCCATAAATCCTCCACTGGCAATACTCACATATTCTTTGTTTTTCTGTAATGGAAATTTTTAAAAAATTATTTCAAAGTGCAATTTAAAACTTCTGGTAATTCTAAAACATTGACAAATGCAACATACAGTTATATATTAAATTTTTGCACTATTTCCCTTAACATTTTAGACTTTGTCACAGAGAGGTATCTCTCTCTCTCTCACAATCTCTCTCACACAAACACACACATTTACCCTGTGCACTGTAAGGTGTTGCATAGGCAAGAAAAAGGGAACAATTTCATGACTAATAAACAGGACTATGATTTTACTTTAATCATACTCCCAATAGTGCAAGAGTCAAACTAAATTTAGAGTATCAAATGTAATCAGATTTTTAAAATATTTTGTATCCTTTATAAACTAGTTAATATAAAAAGAAGTATAGCTAATTATGAAATATAAATTATTACCACTGTGCAGGATCTAAGTAATGATGAACCCAGGGGAGGGAGGGGAGAGGAGAGAAAGAAATGAGAATATACCTGAAGCAAACACCCTGTTACAGGTTTATATCGAAATGTCTAGATGTCATAGGTGGGGCTTTTCGGAGGTGGCTCAGTCTAGGGTGTGTGATACTGGGATCAAGGATATGATGCTGGGATTGATTCAAGGTATGATGCTAGGATTAAGGCTGCCTCACCCTGGGTATGAGTGCTACCCACCCTAAGGGTGGATGGCCTGGATAAGACATAAGGGAAAGAGAGTCACTGCTTGTCACTAGCTGCTTGGTACTTCACTGCTTTCTGCTTTGCTGTCTTCCTGCCTTCTGTTCGCCATGAATTGTTTCTCCTCTGCAATGCCCCTCTGCCATGCAACCCTGCCTTGCAGGAGCCAGCCAACTATGAACTGAAACCTCTACAAACTGTGAGCTAAATAAACCTTCTTTCTTTAACTTTGAGTGTTGGGTATTTTGTATCAGCAATGAGAAAAGTAACTAAGCCACACTCCAAGACCCCTTCTTCCCTAAAAAGGCAATGTGACCAAATCTTTAGATCTGACTAGCAGCTCACAGGAGACTAGGGACAGAACTTGATAAATGATACCATGTGAATGTAATCAAAACCAGAATGTGGGGAAACTCTATAAAAATTATTAACTGGATTATTTTCAACAAATGTATGTAAGATAAAAAATTAGAAATGGGAACCAATAAGGCTGAGGATTTTAGCTCAGTGGTTCTACTGCCTGCTTTGCAAGCACAAAATCCCAAGTTTGATCCCTGGAACCAAAAACAAAAAAAGAAATGGGAACCCATAAAATAAAACAGATATTAGAGCTAGGTGTGGTGGCACACGCCTATAATCCCAGCCCTCCCAGCCCTGGGAGGCTGAGGCAGGAGGATGATTGGAGTTCAAGGCCAGCCTGGGCTACACAGTAAGTTCAGGGCCAGCCTGAATTACAAAGGGAGACCCTGCCTCAAAAAACAAACAAACAAAAAAACCCCAGATATTTAAAGAAAAATCAATTAAATGCAGTGCTGTTTTGATTCTAGGAAAATCAAGGAAATTTAAACACTAGGCTAGATTTTGTAAATAAAAATGTATATGATTATGTTATAAAGAATTTATGGCATTCAATGCTCCCACTTTTCAATTTCTTTTAACCTTTCACGACAAAAATTTCTAAAATTCCACAAATAATCTGAATAATATTGACAATATCCCAAATCTTTACAATATAAGAGCCTTTACAATATATATTTTATACTACAGCATTTTAAAAATAGGCCAGTTAAATTTATAAGTAAAATGAGGTTGAGTTGGGTGTGGTGGCACATGCTCATAATCCCAGAACTTGAAAGGCTAAGGCATAAGGATCAGGTTGAGTGGAACCTGGGCTATATGGAGAGTTCAAGGCCAGCATGACCTACGTAGTGAGACCCTGTCTCAAAACACCAAAACACACACACACACACACACACACACACACACACACACACACACACACAAATTTGGGACCCTATTTTTGTTATTCTATATAAATTTCTAAACTCTTTCCTTTAAGAAGGTTTAAAATTATCTGATAATAATCCCTCCTCCCAATACCTTATTCCTTCTCTGACTTTGTCTTTTTGTTTGTTTTTGTATTTTGTTTTGCAGTACTGGGAACTGAACTCAAGGCCTACAAGTATGACAGGGAAGCACTCTAGTGCTGAGCTGCAGCCCCATCCTTTTTTATGTTGAGACAGAATCTCCCTAAGTTGCCCAGGCTGGCCTCAAACTGTGATCATCCTGAGTACCTGAGATTACAAACATTTACCACCACACCTGGCTTTGATTCTGTCTTTTTTTTTTTCGGTACTGGGGATTGAACTCAGGTCCTTGCGCTTCTGCAGCAGGCGGTGAAACCACTGACCTAAATCCCCGGCCCTTGATTCTTTTAAGAATTTTACCTTTACAGTAAGTTTCTCAAACCAAATTCGCAGTAAAACATAAAGAGAAATGAATTCGAACTAAGTGGATTATTTAACACCAAGCCTATGATCTTCCTGATTCCACAGTTTAAAACCATACAAACTAAAGACCTTAATGTATAAACTACCAAAAAATACTTGATAACAACTATTTTTTATAAAGAGTCATTACTGACTGAGGCTGTGAGGGAAAGCAAAAGGAGAATTTGAATAATATCACTAATATAAATTAGCTGTGCTGGCCAGGGATTTAGCTCAGTGGTTCCAGTGCCTGGCTCGCAAGCGCAAGGTCCCGAGTTCAACCCCTGGTACGAAGAAAAGAAAATTAAGTTGTGCTGAAAACAATATTCCAACACTAAAAGGACAAATGGCTAAATGTCATGAATATAAATGTATATTTATTCAAATTAAAAGTGAAAATATTAAAATGAATTATATAGCTACTATAAAAAGTACTACAGCATGAATAAGTATAAAGATCAATACAACAGAATAATCCAGAAAGAGATCCTTATGTTTAGAAGAATTTAATGCACTATTAAAAACATGGTATTTCAAATTGATAGCACAACTACTTTTGCTACCTGGAAAACAAATTTTTTTAAATTTCTACCTTCTTATACAAAAATAAATTCTAAATGGTTCAAAACTTAAAACATAAAAAACACACAATGTAAGTATGTAAGAAAAATCTACAGAAAAAGACAGCTTTTCCTGGCAAGATGAAAAACCAAGCAGCTGGAAAGAAAAATATAGATAAATCTAACAGTGTATGTAAAAGTAAAAAACTCTGCAAATATCTTCAATTTGAAAGCAATGTAAAGTAAAAAGTCAAGTAAAATGATATAATCTATGGCAACATACCTGTAAGAAGTGTGCCAGGACCATGTTCATGTACATGTCTTCTTCCTCCCTGCCACTACCCATAAAACAGAGGTGCTCCCCACTGGCTATGGAGCCAGACTCAATGGACTGCTTTTGTGCTTCCAGCAAGGATTTTACTGACTGTGCAAACTCAGATGGATTCTGGAGCATCTAGATTATTTTTAGAAAATTAAAAACATGCTAAGTCTGTATTTCATATACATTTGTAAAACCTGAAATATTTTTCCAGGAAAGACCCAACATTTAAAGAACCACCACAAAAACAAAGGGAAAAGTTTCTATAAATAAAATCCTGGGGATAAAAGAAGTGTGCATAAATATACCTGCAATGCATCAGAATAAAACTCAAAAATTAACAGAAAGGTTAAATTATGCAAAAAAAATACTGCTCTACTAACATTTTTGCTTTTTGTTTTGTTTTTTGAGTGTGTGTGTGTGTTTCTGTGTGGTACTAAGGACTGAACCCAGGGCCTTTGCACTGAGCTATATCCCCAGCCCTTGTTTCACTTTTTATTTTAAGGCAGGGTCTTACTAAAGGTTGCTAAATGGGCCAGGCTGGGCTTGAACTTGTGATCCTCCTGCCTCAGCCTCTTACACAGCTGGCATTGCAGGCATGAGCCAACCATACTGAACTGTTTGTTTGCTTCCTTATATAACAAATAGCAAGCTAATTGTCCTTAAGTATAATGGGAAAAAGTGTTCAGCACAAAGTAGAAGGTTCCATGGCTAAAAACAAGAAGAGTAGTGTCTGAGTGTTCTATTTTTCAGTTTCAACTTATGGGCAAGTGCGCCTTACAGTATACTTGTACTTAACACTACTTTAGATATTGGAGCCACAAGGACGAAAAATTCATTTCTTACTCTCAAAGTAATAACTTACTCTCATGCAATAACTATGACAAAATTTTAAAAATTTCTATAAGACTACTTTAAAAGTATAGTGAAAATCCAATAGAAAAAAATGGACATATCAAAGACCAATTTGTTAAAAAAAAAAAAGTTGCTCAGTCTCATTAGTAATTACCAGTATTTTCCTCTTCTCACTCTGGTAACATTAAAAAAAGAAAAAAACAGAGGGAGACCAATAATGTCGAATAATGGTGATGATATGGAACAGTCATTTGCATTTACAGCTGTGAAGTACAAAGCAGTTCACCCTTTTTAAAGGGCAATAAAGTGGTCATATCCCTCAACCTAACAATTCTACTTTTTTTTTGGTACTGCGGATTGAACTTGGGACCTTGCACTTGCAAGGCAGGCGGCAGAACCACTGAGCTAAATCTCTGGCCCCTAACAATTCTACTTTTAAGGACCTACTTTAAAGAAATGTTTGCTTAAGTTCACAAAATATGTATAAACATGTTAAGTGCAGCATTTTGTAAGAAAACTGAAAATAACTGAAATGTATATTAACCAAACAAAATTCTATGGTACATCTGTATCACGGATCACTACGTAACATTAAAAATAAAAATAAAGGTACTTAAATGGAAAGATCTCCAAGAAACTGTTAAGAGAAAAGGGAAGTGGTAAAACAAAAAATATATAAATACATATTAAATCTGGAAGATTAAAAACTTGGCAATATTTGCTAAAGATACTTTGAAAAAAATTTAATTCATGTATTTATGAATCAATTGAATGAATTTTTAAAATAAGCTTACCAATCAAGGAGGGGAAAGGTACAGAGTTCACCTACACAATATAAACAGAGCAAAATGGTTTTTCTCACCTACAATGTGCAAAACTCCCCACTTTCCTTTAGTTTCCTCTCAACACCACCTAGACCCTTCTGCACATCTTTTTAGCCTCAGCACCAACATTGCCAGACAAGTTGGGAAGAAGAGTGAACTGCATATTCAGCAATGGAGGTTAGTACCCCACTTCTGTTTTCCACATCCCTGAAGCTCTAATGACCCAAAAACTGCTTAACTGATCTTAGTCTCCATTCTAATCATCTCTGACAAAATTTAATTACTTTATTCCTTCAACTGAAATGATCCTAGGATAGTAATTTTAAGAATTGACCACTTACACGCAGACATTACTCTTATTTTAAATATTAGCTTGTTGTATGCATAAGTACTCTTTTTTTTTTTTTGCTACCGGGGATCAAACTCAGGTCCTTAGCTTGCGAGGCAGGCAGTGGAACCAATGAGCTAAATCCCCAGCCCATAAGTACTCTTGATTACAAAAAGGACTTAAGGTAAAGCTTTTAAAATTCTTACCCAATTATAATAAGAGATGATATTTATAGACTATTTGCTAGGTGCAAGCCACTATACTAACTGCCCTACCAGGTAGCTTATATTAAGTTTAGAATTTACTGACATAATGGCAAGTAAGCCATGGTTACCATGTCATTTACCTTTTATGATGCCAGAAAGATGTCCTGGGCAAAAAGGAAACCCAAGAGCAACATGTCTTATGGGGCAAAGACTTCCTCTACACAGAAAGGAAAACATCTTGAAAACGTATATTTATTTATAAGCTAAAGAAAAAATTAGTTTTTCAGCCAGGGATTTAGCTCAGTGGTTTCGCTGCCTGCTGCATAAGCACAAGGACCCGAGTTCGATCCCCAGTACTAAAAAAAAAAAAAAAAATTAGTTTTTTACTTGCAAAATATTCAGTGAAGATTTATACTAACCAGATCTGAATCTAAGTGGAAAGCAGTTGATAAATGCCCAGCATTATACTGTTCTGCAGGACGGCAATCCACCACAAAGAACCGGACTCCTTCCTAAAAGGGAAACATTCGACATACTGAAATTTTCCATGAGCTTCACATTCCACAGTATAATAGTAGCAACTACTGCTTAACCAAACAATAGTTTACCAAACAATAGTTAACCAAAAGGCAGAGAACAACTTTATTAGAAAAATGGATATCACATAGAATTAGGAGGATCTAACTTGTATAACAGAAAATAACCTCAAGGTCCCAAATATTTTTACTAATTTTAAACAGTTAACACATTTTTTATATATTGTTCTTGACTTGGAAATCTCAAAACATGTAGCAAGAGAATGCCAGTTTGCACTATAAATCTAATTATGTTAGAATCTAACAACTTTTCAATGTGTATCATGTAAACACTATATAGCTATATACACACAACTCTAGACACACTGTTATTTTTACAGCAAGTCCACAAACTTATCAATGACCAAATTCACATAAACTGTATGTCCTTGGGGCATGGCTACAATGTCAATTTGAATCAAAGAAGTTTATATGGGTCTCTTAAACTTGGATTACATATTTTCTTTTTAATATTAGTTCTAATAAGAAATGAGAAGAGCTTGTATTTTGAAAATTCTGAACAACCAGTACAAATATAGTAAGAAGTCCAACTGAAAGCTATTCTAAAAGGCCTATCACCCTGTATCTTCTCGTTTCCCCTGCTCAACTTTGGAAATAACCCAACCTTCCAAATATAAACACCCAAGATTAACTGTAACACAACAAATAATAAATACATACACTGAAAAAAAATAATTGGTCAAAATGGCTCATGAGATTTTCATGATGGTCATACTAGATAACTATGATGTATTTTTTGTAATTGGTCTTTGCTAGCTTTATGGCACTGCACCATGTAATTTAATTAGCTGTATAACTACACAGAATTTAAATGTTAAATGCAAAATGCACCCCTATAAGTACTTTATACAATGCTACATTCAGCAGCTTTGCTGAAATATGAAATAACTGGTGTCAAGAGTGACAAAAATAGTTATTGATGACTAAAATAACACACAGCTGGAAGTTTAAAAAATGATCATCTAGACAGAAGATTTAACACACTATTCAAAAAGCAAAATAGTCACATTGTTATAAGTTAATAAGAAACATTCTTTTCTTTCTGGTGCTGGAGGTTGACCTGCTAACCACAAGCTTTAAGGCTAAGCTATATGCCCAACTCTGGTTCCTTATACTTAGAAGGCATAGTTTCCCAGAAAATGATCTTTCTTTACTTACCCCTTGCAGCTGATTGGCTTGAAGAATTTCTGATACTGAGATGGCTAGACAAAGAGCTTGACTCAGATCTCCATCATCATCCTTAATTCCCAAAAGAGTACTACCAAAGAGATGGTGATTATCCTATTCAAAGAGAAATTTTTTAACATTATGGAAAAAAATCAAAATCACACTTTCTCACTAAACATATTCTCATAAACCACAATAAAGGGTGAAATAATTGTGTATGTTCATTGCATCCTGTGATTTTTAAAACTTGTACAATCTCAAATATTATATGTTAAAAAACTACACACAAAATTCCTATAAGAGTTCAAACAAAATCAAACTCTTAGAAAAAGATAGCATTCTACACAGCTCTTTTCTATACCATTATCTCATTTTTAAGGGCTAGGCAGGGCATGGTGCCACACCTCTGTAATCTCAACAGGTTGAGACAGGAGGATCATAAATTCAAGGCCAGCCTGGGCTACATAAGCAAGACCCTGTCTCCAAGAAGCAAATTTTAAAAAATATGCTTGTGATAACTTTTCATAATAAAAACAAAATATGGCAGAAATAAATTGAATAAATTACATCATATGCTAATCTTTAGCCTGGTGTAATTTGTAACTACTAGTACAGATCATCTACATTTGAAGAAAAGGTGCTTCTCTTAAAACACTGAAAAAGAAAAAAGACACATTTTTCACCCAGTATGCTAAACCACTAATTCCGCCATCTGATTCACCCAACACTGTTGGAAACTGAAGCGAATTATATAAGGAAATTATTAAATTAGCTGAAATTAGTACCCAGAAACAAATTGTTTTTTAAAATTTCTTATTTTTGAGGGAAATGTTCTTAAAAGAACATTATCTGCCTCCTGAGACACCTACAGTGGACATATTTTTTTTTTTGGTACCGGGGATTGAACTTGGGTCCTTGCACTTGCACAGTAGACAGTGAAACCACTGAGCTAAATCCCCAGCCCAATAATGGACATATTTTAACCTTGACCATTTCTGTGACACACTGACTACCAACTAGGAATAACTATGGCAGAATGCTTTTTTAAAAAAATGGCAATAATGTTCTTACAGGCCACTGAGGTCACAGAAAAACCTGTGTAGTTTTTACATTTAAAAACTTTTCCTCCTCCACTATTATTTGTACTTCTTGAGGTATTATTTCCTAGACATTCATACCACTCATGCTTCTAATCTGGTATTCTCCATTGAAAGCACCTAGTCTAAGGATCTCGGTCCCTAAGGAGCTAAGTGAATAACTTTTTGTTTGTTTGTACACAACACAGTTCTGCATCACTAAGACTGTCCAAGGCTGAACTCCAGAAAAAGAGACATAATAACTACATAACTGCTATTGGATTTTTGAAATACAATTTTTGAAGTTACAAAAGCACTAATTTAGGAAATACCTCACAGTCAATTTTCTCAGGATCAGTAATAACTAATAATCAGAACAAAGGTTAGATGATTTTCAAATATCTTTTTAAAACTATTTCTCTACTAGGGAGAATATTCATAGTGAAAGAAATCACGCAGAACTGTAATACATAAAAAGAAAAAAATGATAATTTAAGGGTATTCTGACTGAAGTTGATATAAAGTAAATACAATGTATGAAATGTGAAATACAGAAGAGCTGTTCACTTCTTGTCTTTTACCTTTCTAAAAGAAGCCGGTGTTTTACTGCAATAATACTGAGCCAGAGTGAAAAGGTCTTCTATATCTTCAAGATTCAAACTGGATGGCGTATTTTCTAAGAACTCTGAAATACGATTGTAGATGTATCATTTAACAAATTGCTTGTGAAAAATATATACTATTTATGTGCAAAACTAAAATATATTCAGCCTAATAAATACTACATAAACGGAATCTCAGTGGTGATGCTTTTAAAAAGCTGCTTGTAGAGAAACAGATTCCCCAAAGGAGCTAAAACTGTCAATACAATTCTCCTGTTACTGATACATGGTCAGATAAAATCAAATTCATTAGCTTTACTCAGAATTGACTGATTTACTTATTCTACAAACACAAAATGCCAGGGTCCCTAGAAATAAAAAAATGAATTATAGTTCCTAAGGAACTTTATCTTCCATAAAAAACATAAATAAATCATCATAATGCAGCAAGAAAAGATAGTATATCTTTATACAGATAGTACAAAGTATAAGGCAATATAGAGAGGAAATAATTATCTCTGTTGAGAAACTACAGTGAGGAGAATCCAAAGAAGAGAACCAAAGCTCCACAGTGGAGATTGTAAGCTGAGTACAAAAAGGTACACTAGTGGCAGGGGAGCATTCTACTTGAGTATTAAAATCAGAGAAATAGTATAGGCATAGAATAAAAAAGTTAAAATACTTGAAAGAATGAATGAGGATGGCAAATCAGAGAAAAAAAATCTTTAAGGTGTCAGTACCTAGAGTGTTTAAAGAATACAGGAGTTAAATGGAACCTCAGAGCAACTGCAGCCTAATTTTCTAAAAGTTTTTTTGAGGGGGTACGAGGGATTGAACTCAGGACCTTGCACTTGCGAGGCAGGTATGGTGCCACTGAGCTAAATCCCCAGCCCAGCATAATTTTCTAAATTTACGGATGAGAAAACTGAGTTTTATATTAACTGACCTGAAATCTTTTCTCCATATTAAATAATACTTACGAATAACTTGTTCTTTGCTGTCTGATTCTTGTGCTAAAATAACTTCTCTGTAAAAGGCAATCAAATTGAATTTGAGTTAAACATTAACAGACCACTGAGAGAGAAGAAAAAAATTTAATCAACTTAATACTTACTTTGCATTAACAAGGATAATTAACATTAAGAAATAAATAAAAAATGGATCTGCTTGTTGGAGATATCCATCCCATATTGCCTGAGTGACTTCAATTGAACAGTAACATGCAAAAAGGCTTCCAAGCTGTAATTAGGAAATGAAATGAGAAACATAAACCACTGGAACTGGCTTGTAATACTTTTAAAAATATTAAGCAAATGCAAAATATTACATCAAATTATATGCACCTGATATTTAATGTGTACCTTAACTTTAGTGTATGGAATCCAGAGCCAGAACATGTGTATTCAAAACACAATGGAGTCACTTACTAGCTGTGTGACTTAGGCCATGTTACTAACCTCCTTAGGTTCTATTTCTACCACTGTTGTGGAGAGATAATTAACCAAGAATATCTAAAATAATTAACATATGTCCCTGCCACAGTACAATAACTTGTAAATTACCTACAGAGTTTTATAAGGGCAACCTGGCACAATTACTATTAATTACAGCATAGTATTTAACTTAGAAGGCAATTATGAGGATCAAATATAGTAATTTAAGGGTATCCAATAAAATTTTAATGACAAATAAATGTAAACTGCTTCTAAAGCTTACTTGTAAATTATTTAAAATAGATGAACAAAATTCATAATGTTCAATAGATTTCAGCTCTAAAGTCTTATATTTCAAATAAGAGTTGTAAATTTATAATATTTTCTATACCCCAATTGTGTTATTTATTTTTATTATGACTATGATTTCTTTTTTGAGATATGTCTCGCTATGTAGTTCAGGCTGGCTGAAACTCACTATGTAGCCCAGGCTGGCCTCAAACTCCCAGCAATACTCCTGCCCCAGCAATACTCCTGAGTGCTGGGATCACGGGCATGCGCCACCACATCCAGCTTGTTTTTGCTTTTTGGAGATAGGGTTTTGCAGCATAGTTCAGGCTGGTCTTGAACTCACTATGTTACCCAGGCTGACTCGCTGAGATCCTCCTTCCTCAGCCTTCTTCAGCATTTCAAGTGCTGGGTCTATAGGCATTCACCACTATGCAAAGCTATTCAACTGTGTTTTTAAACCGCGTAAGTTCAGTGATACTTGTAAGTCATTCAATTTTTGTAAGATCAGAAAACAATTCCACTTAAAGGATTATACTTAAAACATCTTTAATATAAGGGAGCTAATGAGAAACTGATATCTAGTATATACTTCATGTTAGATACTAAACTACTGTCATGTTATTAATTAGCTCTTAATTCTCACAATAGGCTTGTAGACATTTTCTCCCCATTTTTCAGTTAGGGTATTAGACTTGGATCAAATAACTTTCCCAAGCTTACTGGGTTAGTGAGTAATGCTGTTGGGACTAGGAACACCACAGCCCATGTAACTGCCATTTTACTCAATCACAAGTTTTTAAAGTACAAAATGCTATTAATGTTTTTTATGTTTGAAAAGTTACTATCACAAATGCAGATTAGAAGATGTAAATACAAAAAGAACAGTAATATATAGCCAACCCTAACCTCAGCTCAACTAAAGCTACCACTGTGTGGTTCACAGTTATGTGTTAAGGTTTAGAAATAAGTTTTGTTTCATCTCATGATTAAAAAAAGAAAAAAAAAACTATTTCATCAACATGATGAAGTAGCAAGAATGAACTATCTGACACTTCAGGTAAGGAGTAACCAGTTATTTTAGTATTTAGATTAAACTTCCTGAAATAACAGACTATCAGTTCAGAGTTCTGGCAATAGAAATGTATTTAGACAGGCATAGCTACACACATCTGCAATCCCAGATACTTGGAAGGCAGAGGAAAGGCCATCACAAGTTCAAGGCCAGCCTAAGGAACTCATGAGACCTTGTCCCCAAATAAAATTTAAAAAGGGATGGGGATGTAGCTCAGTGGCAGAGCACTTGCCTAGCATTCACAAAGCCCTGGGGTCAATTTCCGGTTTTTTGTTGTTTTTTTTTTGGTACTGGGGATCAAACTCGGGTCCTTGCACTTGCGAGGCAGGCGGTAGACCCACTGAGCTAAATCCCCAGCCCCTTCAATTCCCAGTATTGCAAAGAAAGAATGAAAGGGTGGGAGTGGGGAATAATTTCTTACTTTAACATAAATAAGTAGATTTAATGGCAACATGTGAATCTCAGAGAAGTCACAATTTTATAGGTATTTTATAATTTTTAATCCAAAGGCACAAACCTGCGGCCATGAGAAAGCTAAGGTTCAGATTAAGGTTTAAGATTTCATGAGTCCAGAAGTGAAAGCAGTTATGATTCTCTTAATTACCATTACCTGACTGCTAACTCATCCCATCATCCTCTTAGATGTTATTATTCCCAATTTACAGATGATGAAATTGAAGCTTAAGAGTTATGTGTTATATCACACAGTTAATAAGTAGCAGATTCTTTAGGATTCTTCCTAAAGTTAGATAAGACATAATCAAAGAATATGTTTTGTTTTGGGTTTTTTTCGGTACCGGGGATCGAACTCGGGTCCTTGTGCATGCGCAGCAGGCGAAACCACTGAGCTAAATTCCCAGCCCAATCAAACAATATGTTCAAGTTGGGCGAGATGGCACATGCCTGCAATCCTGGCACTCTGGAAGGCTGAGGTTGGAACCCAAATTGAGCAACTCAGTGACTTAGTGAGAGCTTGTCTCAAAAACAGGCGGGGGCGGGGAGAAGCTGGGTATGTAGCCCAGTGGGAATCCCTGATGTTCAATCCTGATTACCTCAAACAAAACAAAACAACACAAAAAGAATGTTCAATTTCTTAATAGTCTTCTAGTATCCAATCATTGTTTTAAAAGATCTTCAAGTTACCCGAGAAGAGCAGTTCTCAAAGTGTAATCTGAAGACCCTAAAAATCCCGAAAACTCTTTACTGGGGAGTCTGTGAGGTCAAGACTATTTTCATAATAATACTTAAGATTTTTACTTGCCCATTTCAAATTCATTCCCTCATAAATAAATAATAGAATTCTCTAAAGGTTACATGATATCATCATAGATTGAATAAAGAACCAGTTACGTGTATCTACCTGTCTTTGATTAATGAGACTTGGAAAAAATGTAGCTTTTCATTTAAAAATAGGCCAATTATGTTACATGTATTGATTAATCATTGCTTTTAAATAAATGAATATTTAAAATTCTTTACTTTTACTTTCTAATTAACATAATCCATATAAACAAATCATAACTAAATTTTAAGAGTGTAAGGGGTTCTAAAAGATTTGAGAACCTCTGACCCAGAATAAAATACAAGTATAGAAGGACAGAGCATGAGCTGTACTTTATTTTCTTTCATGTTAGCCATTTGATAATCTTAAGTAATTTTCCTCATGATTATTTACCAATTCTTTTTCTTTTTTTGGTACTGGGGATCGAACTCAGGACCTTACGGTTGCCAGGCAGGCATGGTGCCACTGAGCTACATCCCCAGCCCTACCAACTCTTATATATATCATCAACAGTTTAAACACATAAAGTTTTAAATTGAATATATATTTTCAAATATTATATGCATATATTTGCAGAAATGTGTTAAATGTTACTATAGTAAATTAATACATAACATATTAACACATACTAAAAACATATTTATTTTTTAATTTTATTGGTACATTTTAGGTATATAATGACACTCATCATTGAAAATTTGTACCTTTACATGATATATCTTGGTTCTTATTTTTTCCCCATTCCCTTGCCCTCCCTTCAATCCCTTCACCCCTCCCTATTTACAAAGACTTTGTTTCCATTTTTTCATTTTCTCATATTAATTCCATTCCCTTCTTTCCTTTCCCCAACCTCTCCCATTTCCCCCTTGGATCTTTTCTTCCTATTTCATATTATCTTTTTGATCCTTATTTACACTTTCAATATGTGTAATAGAACAAAAATCTAAACTTTACATCAAATAATCTGAGCTAACATAAGAGTAAAAAAAAATATTTTGAAACACTAGTAATTTTACTCCTACAGTTTTAAGTAGGAATAATGGTTACAATTGGGGGGGGGGGTGTGAGACAGGGTTTTGTTATGTAGTTCAGGCTGGCCCTGAACTCACAGAGGTCTTCCTGCCTCAGCCTCCGAAATGCTGGGATTACAAGCATGCACCACCATGCCTGGCCTGGTCTACAATTTAGAACTCTATTGTCCTTGAAAAAACACTACCTAACAATAGTTTGGTTTTTTTTTGTACCGGGGATCAAACTCAGGTCCTTGTGCTTGCAAGTCAGGCAGCGGAACCACTGAGTTAAATCCCCGGCCCAACAATAGTTTTATATAAACTATTTTTCATTAAGTGTTCCTACTTTCACTTTATTACCCAGTTGAGTGCATAGGAGTCTGGAGTAATTTTCTTTGTATCAAGAAAAGAACAAAGCTCAGGCTCATGGTATTGGATGAGTAATCGGAAGAGATGAAATGGTCTCCCCTTCAGAAAACAATCCCTGGAAAAGAAACAAAGTGTTTTTACATTAATAGGCCAGAAATGATCATATCAGTAATCAGTCCTCCTGCAACACCTCTTGTACCTCCTGCAATCCTCTGCTTCCCATCTGCACAACACCTGCACAATACCTGACCACCACATATTTGAGGCAAGTCTACTGGACAGAACCAGGCAAAGTTCTCTTGTGAACCCCTTCTAATAATACATTTGACTTGACAAAAGTTGACAGTAGGTCTACAACCACTGTAGGGAGATGCTCACGAGATGAACCCAAGCAGCACTTAAGTGAGGGAACTACAGGAATCACTGAAAATAGTACTTAAGTTATTGTGATAAGGTTGGGGTCCCAAAAGATCTAGAGAGTCCTAAAGAAATCTAGTTTGCTCTTTCTCTCCCAAGTATGAAAGTGTTTTTGTAAAACTCCTAAAGAAGTTTCCACATAGTTTTAATACTCAATTAGGAATGTCCTTCAGCAGCAAAGTACAAGACTGAAATGACCACAGATAAACATTTCAGAATGATGAGCTCTATCCTTAGAAACCACTGAAGTGGCCTAGGTACTAGGTGCTCAGAGTGAATTTCAAAAGGTAGCAAATACTCATCTTAGTGAATCATTGTCATATTCTAAGGGTTAAAAGTAAAATGGGAAAGTTGAATGTGAATATTGTTTTACAGTAAAAGGGACCAAATACATATTCTTACCATTTTTATTATCACAATGCCTTTATTTTTTTCAAACAAACACCACATTCCAGTGCAAAAGTAAAAATAAATGCAAAAGGCCTAGAGATGCATTCTGGACTACAGATTCTCTGCAGTATTTCAGGAAGCATATCAAGTACCTTCAGCTTTAAACAGGCTCCTTTTTGGGGGGGCGGATAATGGAGATCGAACTCAGGACCTTACACTTGCGAGGCAGCGACATCATTGAGCTAAATCCCTAGCCCCTAAACAGGCACCTCTTTACAAGGCTAGTAGCTACTCACAACTCTGATCTACTCTGTCTACCGCCACCACCATCTTTTCTTCCCTTGCGTGTGTACTGGGAGTGGGTGGGTAACAGGGATCACACCCAAGGCCTCGTGCATGCTAGGCAATTATTCTATCACTGAGCTGCATTCCCAGGCCTTATAATCCTATTCTGAAAGGCACCATCCCCACACCCAGAAACCCAAGCATCTAACCCCAAAGGAAACAATCCCTTGGAGCAGATTCATATCCTAGGCTCACCCTTCAAGAAGCACAGTTGCTTGTGCCTTCCCATATGCAGTCTTTGACTTTGAACTCAGAAACCTTGTCTTCTAACTCATATAATTCGTACTCTTAGAAAATCTTTTGTGCCTAAAAACTCTGTTAGATAATATTGTTTTCTCATTAATTCACTTTAGTGTTTATGTTTTTAATACCTCAAAATTTAACTGAGTTACTTCATGGAAAAAGAATCTCTTAGCCAGGTGTGGTGGTGCATCCCTATAAGCCCAGCACTCTGGGAGGTTGAGGCAGGAGGATCAAGTGTGTGCCAGTGTGGGCAGCTTATTAACTTAGGAAAACCCTGTCTCAAAGTAAAAACTAGAATGGGCTGGGGATATAGCTCAAAGCAAAAGCCCAGTTTAATCCTCAGTACTTAGGGAACAAAAAAAAGAATCTCTCAAAACTCCAAAGATAACAGAGACAGTTACTCTTGTAACTACTACAGGTAAAAACAACCACTACAAACAGTTACCTCTGGAGAATTTGGTTGGTCAAAGTATGGTGTTACTGTGAACAAAGTGACGACTAACTCAATCTTCATTTAGAGTAGTAGTCTTCACTAACTCCTCAGCCACTAATTATAAACTTTACTCCATTCAGCTTTTGTTCTGAGATGTATTCTACTGGTCACAGGCAAGACTGTTTACAGTTTAAAGCACAGGTCATCATAATAAAAGTATTTATTGTGCCAAGACACTATAATAGCTTTTTGCAAAGTTATTTCATTTTATCTTCATAAACAACATTATAAAATATATATCCACTTTGGGCTGGGGATTTAGCTCAGTGGTTCCACCGCCTGCCTCACAAGCACAAGGTCCTGAGTTCAATCCCTGGTACAAAAAAAAAAAAAAATTATCCATTTTACAGAAAAGAAAATGGAGATTTATTTGAAGTCAAGTAATTCACCAAAGGCCACACAGCTAAGAAATGATGGAGCTAAGATTTATACACAGAAACTGGGCAATAAATCATTATGCCACATCCCCTTCCATGTATATAATTTGATATTTCACCAAGTGATACTTTGGCAAGGGTACAGTTTCTAAAAAACCAAGCTATAAAAAAAAAAAAGTAAGCTGTAAAGAAAATGAAACAAGGTAAAAAGCTTCATGTAAAAAAGTTAATTAAATGACTGACGCAGTCCTAACATTAAAGGATTGATAAAGAATTTTAAAATATTATTCAGGGGCTAGGAAAGTGTTCAGTGGTAAAGCCTTTGCCTCGCATAAGCAATACTCTGGGTCTGATCCCCAGCACTACAAAAATAAGATGAAATAAATTAAAAAATTAAAAAATGCTACTTAAGAGGAAATAATGAAAAATAATTTGTAAAAAACTAACATCCGAGATCACTGTAGGGATTTGGTATGATTCTCAACATACTACTTTTTGATACTGCAGATGGCAACAAGTTTCATAGAAAAGACTCCAGGGTGGCAATTCAGCTATCTATAGTCAGAACTGCATTTGTACTTGGCAAGATTACCTCTTTCCTAGTCTGAATACTTTCCCTACCATAAAAATGCAAAGCAACAGAATGCTAAGACAAAATACAAAAACAAAATAAAGGGCATAAACTAAACAATTGCCTAAATCCTGGTCTCATCTTTTGAAAAAGTGTTTGAGAGTTATTATAATAGCATCTATTATTTAGTAGTTGCATACTGCAAAGTTACTGTCAACTGCAAAGCCCTGTGTTTAACAGAATTCTACCCATCTTATATCTGAATCTGTTGTAGAAGGATAGGTTACAATGGAGTTCTGCACTCTGTGGGGCTCAGTGTTCTCTCCTGAGACCTCAATGTTCACATGGCTGGAATATTATTATATGTGAAACTGAAGGAAAAAGGAACTGGAGGAACATGGTAAGATACTCACAGCTCAATGTAAAAGCCCCTCCCTCTACTCCTACCTGTCACCACCACTGTTCTCTAAAGAGAAAGCTGGAACATCATGTCCTTGCTATTGTTAGTTCAGTCGCAGTGAATGATGTCCAATGAGAAGAACTGAAATACAGGCAGTTAAGAGACCTAGAATGTCAGAAAGATTCCTAAATAAGAATATTAAGGTTGGCTCTGGCATGATTTTGGCCTTGTCTTTTGGCGTCTTTGAGTTTGATTTCCTTCTACAAAGCAGTAGGGCTTCAAGGCACCACAGTACACGTAATTATGGAGCTTGCTTTTAAAATATACCTATGTGTAGGATCTACCCAGTCCACTTATATTTGAAATGACAGGGATCTTTGGCTGAATAAACTTTTTAAATTCTAAATACATGTTTTTCATTCAATAGATTTGTTCTTTGGCTAGATAGTTCTCCAAAGAACATACAGAAATTGCCAATAAACACATGAAAAAACACTCAACATCAGTAGCCAACAGGGAAATGTACGTCACAAACCTCAATGAGGGCTTGGGAGTGTAGCTCAGTAGTAGGGCACTTGCTTAGCATGTGTAAAGCCCTGGATTCAATCTCTAGCACCACGGAAAAAAATTAACATAAAACAAACAGTGAGATGTTACTTCACACCCACCAAGATGGTACTATGACTTGTATCTAGATGTTCCCCCAAAGCCTCATGCGGTCATAGGTAGGGCTTTTCAGAGGTGGCTGGATCTGGACTGTGGGATTAATTCATGGTGCAATACTAGGATTAAGGGTATAAGTGCTACCCACCCTAAGGGCAGGTATTCTGGACACAACATAAGGGACAGAAAGAGGATTGCTGCTAGTTGGTCACTTGCTTGCTTTGCTACCTTCTGCCTGCCATGAACTGTTTCTCCTCTACAATGCCTTTTGTCATGCCACCCTGCCTTAGAGCCAGCTAATTATGGCCTGAAACCTCTACAAATTGTGAGCTAAATAAACCTTTCCTCCTTTAATTTTGGGTATCAGGTACTTTGTCTCAGCAACGAGAAAAAGTAACTAAGGCAGATTGCTATAATGAAAAAAATAAACATTGACAAGGATGCAGAGAAACTGGGATCTGCATTCACTGCTGGGGGTATGTAAAATGATACAGCTGCTATAGAAAACTGGCAATTCTTCAAAAATTAAACACAGTTATCATGACATAGCAATGACATTCCTAGGCACATATGCCAGAGAAATAAATATTCATAGTGGCATATTCATAACAGCCAAAAAGTGAAAACAATCCAAATGATGAATGAGTAAATAACATGTGTTATATGCATACAATAAAATATTACTTGGCAAAAAAAGAGAACAGATGAAAGAATGATATATACTACAACACAGATGAACCCTGAAAACTTCATGCTAAGGGAAAGAAGGCAGAAAAACACATATTGTATGGTTCCATTTATATGAAATGTCCACAATAAATTAACAGAAACAGAAAGTATATTAATATCTGCCTTGGGCTAAGAGTACTGGGGGGAAATGGAGAACTAACTACTAAATGGGAATGAGGTTTCTTTCTGTGGTGATCAAAGTGTTTTAAAAGGGTGATTGTGTATGTACAGGTGCAAATTCCCTACAATGAATGTTATTAGTATGCTTAAAATGTATCAATAACTCTTTTGCTGTAAAAAAGTTTTTAAAAGTATGATTATGTTTGTACAACTCTATGATTATATCAAACTTAAGGGCTGGGGATTTAGCTCAGTGGTTCCGCTGCCTGCCTTGCAAGTGGCAAGATCCCAAGTTCGATCCCCAGTACCAAAAAAAAAAAAAAAAATTAGTGAACTGTACACATTAAAAGGGTAAATCTTGGGGCCAGGGATTTAGCTCAGTGGTTCTGCCGCCTGCCTCACAAGCACAAGGTCCCGAGTTCGATCCCTGGTACAAAAAAAAAAAAGGTGGGGGATAAATCTTGGGCCGGGGATTTAGCTCAGTGGTTCTACCACCTGCCTCACAAGTGCAAGGATCCAAGTTTGATCCCCGGTACCAAAAAAAAAAAGGGGTAAATCTTATAGTATGTAAATAATTCATAACGTTACTATTAAAGGAAAGAAACATTCTTTCATTGATTCTAACAAGCAACTGAGATGGAAAACTATATTAGTAAAGAACACGATGCTTATTTAAATGGGTTCAAAGCCTCAGTCACACACTAGAAGTATAACCTGAAAAAGTAACTTAATCTCTCTCGCTTTAGTTTTTGTAAATCAGATACCTACCTTACATTGGTCACTGTTTAAATTAGGAAAAAAAAATATGTTTAACACTCTCAATGTGCTATATATAGGAAGTAAAAAATAGTAGTTAACTTTTCAGCCCAGAATAGCAGTTCTTCACCTTGACAGCACAAAAGAATTAACTAGAAAGCTCTACAAACACTGATGCCAAAGTCCCACCACCAAGAGATTTTGATGTAATTAATTAGGTTTACAAATAGGCAGTAAGATTTTTAAGAGCTCCTCCATCATTCTAATATGCATCTAAGCTGCACAGCCAAGCCATTGGTCTAAATGGTGTCTAAACTTTCTTTTGACTGTAAAATTTGACTATCTGATCAATAGTACTAGAAACCGAAATAATTTTTTCTGGCTTCATCAGTGAGTGCCCCATCACCATGACTCCCACCTCAACTACCTACACATCTGTCTGATCTCACTGTATCACTCACCCAGGAAGTTAATCCTGGCCACACTAAGGTGGTAGTCCAAAATCTTAAGTTTTCATCCAAACAATGTAACAGATATTATATTTAAAAAACAAAACTAGGTAAGGACACTAAAATAAAGATAACACCTAATAAATTTGAAGAGTTATGCCACATAAACAAAAATCCTTTGTTTAAAACCACAAAAGTGAAGTCAAAAAACAATTACTTGTACAGTTCTAATAACCTTAAAAATTATTTGAACCTTTTACTTTACCATCAAGTAACTCCAACAACTCTAGCTCAAAGCAAACTAGATCTTTATTGAAAACTTTTAAAGCTATAACTAAATCATATTTTACCTGGGAATGTACTTATTCATAATAGCATAAAAGCAGTTGTATAAATCGCTTCGTGGCACCTGAAGTTGCACCAGTGGTTTCAGTAGATGAATCCAGCTAAGTGATGCACTATATTTAACATTACGTGATTTACAATAGAAGGTAATTACAGATTCAATATCCAGAAGTAATTCTGCTGCCTTCTCCTCTGGCACCGAAAGCTGGTCTAGAAAATAAACATCAAAATAAAGTTACCAAAGACCTGTTAAAGGCCCGGTAATTGTGCATGCATTTAGAACATGACAAAGGCAAAAGTAAAATTACATGAGAGCATTTTTCCTCATACTTATTTAGTAACTACTGGTTCACAGGTCCAAAACACAAGAAAAAAATAACTCTTTAATAGTTTTCTTATAAACTTAAATGTACATTGCTGGAAAGCAAAAAAGTGTTTTCTAAACAACAGATTATTATCGACATCACAAAGAGCAGCTGCTACTTTAACTTTTTTTTTTTTTTTTGGTACCGGGGATCGAACTCAAGTCCTTGTGCTTGCACAGCAGGCAGGGAAACCAATGAGCTAAATCCCCAGCCCTACTTTAACTTTTCAAAGGGGAAAGAAAAGAATTTATTCCAACCACCAAATTCATTCATTCATTCTCTTTCTTTCTTTCCTTCTTCTCTTCAATAATTTTTATTTTTTAATAAAGTTGCTGAAATAACATAATACTACCTATGGCCTTATACTGTACTGACAGTTTACAAATGGAATAAACAGAAATAAAAATTCAAATTAAATGTGAACAAATTTATAAATGGAAACAAAATCAGAATAATCTCAAATATATGTGATACATCATATACCACCCTCAAATCTCTAGTCCAAAGTACCGTGTTTTTTTGTCCACACTAGCAATAATGTTTGAGTAATTAGTACATAAAAATTTATTTAACCAATAAGTTAATTAAAATATGATACAAAAAAAAACAAGATTCCAATGGATTATAGATGAATTAGAAAAAATAAAACTAAATTAATAGTCTACACTGTAAATTAAAATAGGCTTCATGGGGTGATTGGAAACAACCCATGATTTGTTGCAGTTTTTCAATAGTAGATTGTGATCTATCATTCATAAAGTTTTAGAATACAATTCCTTTTATATGAGGACTGCATATAATCAAATAGACCTTAATTATACAAAAACCAAGTTTAAGGCTAACAAAACTATAAATATACTTGAAAATTGGACATATAATACAAAAGAAACAGTAAAACCTAGGGTCTCTAAATTATTAAACAATATTTCATAAAAATTTCAAAAGAAAAGGTCTAAAACTAACTAAAAGCTGTTAGGGTTTACATCTAGAAGTCCCCCAACAGCCTCATGCACTCATAGGTGGGGTAGAGGGGTTTGGAAGAGGATTAGACCACTGGGGTGCTACTGCTGACTTGCTGTTAGGAGGGGGGCCTCTGATCAGGGAAGTCAGATCACGAGGGTCGAACCTGGATGAGTCTATCTTCCTCACAGCTCCACCTTTTTCTCTCTGCTTCCTGGCTGCAGGTGCACAGCTTTCCTCCACCAGATCCTTCCTCTATGCGGCTTCAGTTTTTAAGCCTGCCAAACTTGGACTGAAACCTCTGAAATGTAAGCCAAAATAAATCTCTACTTCTTTAAGTTGTGGGCATTGGGTATTATGCCTAAGATTCAAATTCAACATATTCTAAATTATAAGAAGAGAAAAATGTTTGGCTGAAAATAATTACTAAACTTACCAATAAGCCCCAAACAATCTTTATGAACAGTGGTTTGTTCTGGCATATCTAAAATACCATCCCATGATGCCAAACTATCGCCTTTACCTGCAACATTCAAAGCAATCTGGAAGACAGATTTAAAAAAGCAATCAGCTTCATGTTATTTCTCAGTCTTGGAAAATTGCTACAATAACAAAAGGCCTCAAATGAGGAATAATGAAGATCACAAAGCAAGTAAAGTATACTTCACCAAATTATGAACTTACATAACAATGAACCAACAGAATTATTTTAAATCTTCCTATATTAGATTTTACTATGTCATGGTTGATTCACTGAATACACAAAATAATTACATACTTATATAACTTTATTTCAAGCAATCATTTTTGTTGCTGTTTTAAAAATTTAAAAAACAAAATGTGATATTGGCAAAGAAAAAAGTCCTGCATCTATGCCATCTACAAATAAAAATTATATAAAATAATGACATGAGAAAAATGTTGTTGCTATTTTGTAAGGTTTTATAAAAGTAGGTACAAAAACAATGTATTGAAAGAATCTTAAGGGACACACCAACTAACCACAACAAGAGGGCCTTGTAGAATTCAAATTTTTTTTTGGTACCAGGGATCGAACTCAGGACCTTGCACTTGCAAGGCAGACATGGTGCCACTGAACTAAATCCCTGGTCCTAGAATTCAATTTTAAACAAATCACCCATAAGAAAAAAACAAGACAAATGAAATCATTTTATGATATTAAGTTCTTACTAATCTTTTATGTGTTTAGTGGCTTTGGGGTTACTTCAAACATCTTTATTTTTCAGGCTTTCATAATAAAGTATTTTAGTATACAAGCAAGGATGTGCTTTAAAAATAATCCAGTGGGTAGGGTGGGAAGGAAAGGATGAGGATACTAATCAAACAAGATTGGCCACATGGGCCAGGGATCTAGCTCGGTGGTTCCACCGTCTGCCTCGCAAGCGCAAGGTCCTGAGTTTGATCCCCAGCGCACACACAAAAAAAGATTGGCCACATGTTGCTAACAGTGAAAGCTGCATTATGAGTACACCACAGTTCATTGTACAAGTCTCCACACTTTGATATCAGTTTAAATTTCTAAAATAAAACATTCACAATGCTATTACAGTTACAATTCCATTTCTTTAAGTATATATGTGCATAGAAAAAAAAGAAAAACATATACGTCTAAACATATGTTGTACCTATGAGCAGTAGGTAACATATTTTATTTCTTTTGTGATCATATTTTCACAAATATATAGCAAAATATTAACTTTAATAAAAGTTTTAAATATTACATATGCATTAGAATACAGAAAAAATCTTCTATAACCAACATCCAGAGCACATTTCAATTTTTAAAACACAGCTGAGATTATCTCTATGTGTTGTTTTATCTGCTATTTTACTTACTAGTTGCACTTCCCCTTTCATTAGTTTTCATAAAAACATTACTAATGGCTACAAAAAAATTACCCTCTAAAATCTAAACCACTACTATTAAATGCAGTGGAGAGTTATATATTTAGTAAGCTGCTCTGCTTAACAAACATTCCATAGATGCAGCATATTTATAAAATAAGACTTTTCAGAGAGCTGAAAATAAAAAATTTTTAATATTTTTTTAAACTATTACACTTTAGTTTCCAGTTACCTTCCAAACTTTGGCCCTCAGTTCAGCAGGTATAGGTCTCCTTTGAATTATATTTCTCAAAGTTTCAAGATCACAACCTCCTGCTTCCAGAGCTTCTTCAAGATCCTTTACCCTAAAAAACAGTTCCTATCAGGATAAATTTTAATTTTATATTTTTTTATTCAAGATTTATTTATAAGCATGGCTTATTAAGTATAAAAGGGTTCTCAGTAGCCAAAATTTAATACCAAGGCACACACAGCATTCCTACACTCCATTTTCTTGGAGATGAACTGAGGTTGCACACAAGCAATTTATTTTCATTTTGCGCTTTGTTTTAATAAATTTGGTTATTTTACAAGATTAGACAAATTTTAATAGAAGATAGTGTGAGCTGGATGAAAGCATTGTGAAATTGTGGTAATAATAATCATAGTAGTAATAATAACTAACACTTGCTAGAGTATTCACTATGTACCAGGTTATGGTTCTTAACAGTATAGCTATGTTCTTTTTTCCTCACTATAATGAAATATGATACATCATTAGGCCCAGTTGCAGAAGCAAAAATTAAGGTAAAAATTATGAAACAACTGAAGTAATCATCCTATAATACTAAAAAGGTCACTATTCTTTCAAGTGTTTAATGTATTACTATTATAATCACATGTATAATAGTGATAGGATTTAAATTTGAATTAATGCTCTTAACATTATGCTAAATAGTAGCAAGGAGGAGAAATCACAAAATTTAGCCAAGAATCAAAGAACTGCAGTCTGCTACTATTTAGTACATAGCTATATTGATATCACACCTACAGCAGTGTCTGGCTTACAGTTAGTAGTTAATAAATGTTAGAGGAACAAAAAAAAAATCTACTGGTATTATACATTAAACCAAAATACCACATTGTCAAGTAAATTATGAATAATCAAGTGGTGGGTTATATTCAATCTATTATGAAGAAAAGAATAAGTACACAATCAATTTTCTTTTCATTTGTACATGGGTAAGGTAATAATTTTAGGGGAGAGAGTGTGTACACTTGTGCCCTCTATTGCTGCCACTTCTCCTTCAGGTACTCTTAATGCTGCTTGTTTGCTTGTTTGGTGTAGACCTGGTATCTCTTTTGTGAAGGTGAGACTGAGGAGACTTAAGCGTTCACCATGGTGGATGAAAAGCCCAAAGGAGTCAAGACTGAGAATAACAATCACATTCATTTGAAGGTGGGGGTGCAGGATGGTTCTGTGATTCATAGTAACAGGCACACACACTTAGTAAACTAATGAAAGCATATGGTGAGCAGCAGAATTTCTCAATGAGGCAGATTAGATTCCCATTTGACCAGTGGTCAGTCAATGAAGCAGACACACCTGCACAGTTGGAACTGTAGGATGAAGATACATCTGGTGGGTTCTAGCAGTGGAGAGGAGTTATCTCTAAAAGGGGAACCTGAGCAACTGGTGTGAGTGCACAAGCACACTAAATTTTCTTCTTTTACTAAATGGCCAATATGTTTAGACTGACATCAAATTGAGATAGGATGAGGAAAATACTCATTCTGTGAAAATATTCCCATTCTCCATTAGTGGCAAGCATCTTTATGTTCCAGTAAGTTATTCTGCTTTAACAAAAAATAAATCCTTGCAGACCTTGTTCAACTGGAGAACTTTAATTTTTTTGTTGAACACTAAACCTAAGAACAATTTTATAATTTTTGTGTATAACTGTTACATGTATGGTGATCTATGTTTAGGCAGGGGTAATTACTCTGAAAAGAAATAATCAAGTGTCTTGCTGTTTAAATAAACTTGTTTAAAATGAAAAAAAAATTTTTTTAACTTCCACGGTGGTATGAATTGGTTTTTAGTTAGAAAATAATCAGCTAAGTTAATTCCCTAGGAATTTTCAAAATCTGATTTTTGCCATTGTTTATAAATTCAGTGTACACTAAGTCTACAGAAAAAAATGTTTGAATGTCATAACTCAGCCAGATAATTTTTATCATTCCGTGAAGGAGCCTAAATGGTAAAGCAACTCTCCAGAGTCAGGAGTCTGTCTCATTTTTGTGGTTTTTACAGAAAACAAATTACTCCCATTCTTCATTCTCTCAATAATTTAACCCTCCCCTATTGATAAGATTCTAAGAGTATTCATTTAAATGTATAAAGTTCATTAAGTGCTGCCCTTTTAAAGGAAAGGAATTAAATGAAAATATCACTTGGGATCATAATCTATAGAAAAGCACTGATCAAATGTGAAAGGTTCCTAAAGAAAGCTCTGCAAATTCATACTACTTTGCCCTAAAGAAGGATAAATGTGAGTCATTTGTGGGAAAATGGATGCACCTTGAGATCATATGTTAAGTGAAATAAATCAGACACATAACTTTCTGTTTTATGAGAAAACCAAAATATAAATAAAGAGCAAAATACAAGATAGGTAATAGTAAATAGAAAGACAGCAAAGGGAAGGGGACCATGAGATGAAGGGAGGGGAGAGGAGGCAAAGGGGATGAAAAAAGAATTGAGATGTGTTATGTCCATGTACCAACTCTCCATAAGGAATGTAATCATTGTGTACTGCAAACACGTACTAGCAAAAAATAAAAAAATTGGAAAAAAATCCCAAAGAATATAGCTAATATACACAGAAGAAACATTTTGGTCTTTTGTTGTATGATCACCAAACTGTGGGAAGGGAAAGAGATTTCAAGTCTACTGTTAAGAGGGCAGGCTTACAGTTTATAAAGACTGGAGTTTATTTCCATGTTAGCCAAAAATGTCTAAAATAGCCTATAAGAATTTGAAGGGCAGTTTGTAACCAAAAAGTAAAAAAAAAAAAAAAAAAAAAATTAATGGCATCTTTGGAGAATAAATACCACATACTGAAATGGTCAAATGTGCAAATGAAATGAGAAATAGAAAGCACCATTTAATGAAATGGAATTTTTTTTACCAAATAAATGAATTAATGTTTCCATTTTACAATGCAAAAAACCTGCTGCTTTTTGAAGTAACTTTGCCAAATCTTTTCCTCCTCCAGACAACAAAGCTAGTATTTCGGGACAAAATGCCAATCCTCAAAGTACTTTTTAAATCACAAGAATATCTCTGTTGATACAGCTGTTGTTGAATTCTCTGATGTTGTCCCCAGGGAATGACAAACTGGTCTCCAGCAATGCAACCATGAGCAAGAACTCCTGTGGAGACCAGAAAATTCTACACCTTAAATAGTAAGAGACACTTCTCACAAACCTAAATAATTAAAAACGTTACCTTCTGAGCAAGGAAAAAGTTTGGTTTTCAGACCTTAAACATTGCAAGTGTGCTTGAAAAGTAACAAACAACTAAAAACTGTTAAGTTAAATAATTCACAATAGAGTCAGGCAGAGAAACTCTGCTACCATTTAGTTATCAAAAATAATTTTCCTTCCCCAAGACCAAATTTCGGCTTTTGAACCAGCAATACATATAATTTTACTGTACAGAACAAAACACATGTCTACTGGGGTATGAGAGGGTGGACTGTGAGTTTTTCAGAGTTGTCCTTGATTATGAGCTGATCTTACTGACCTTAACAAGATAAAGGTTAGTATAAATGTACTAGATATTCAGACAAAGTCTTTGGGAGTACATCCTTTGTCTATTCATTCTAGTAAGTATGAAAAATAAGCAACAGTTTCCTTTGCTCAGCAAGTTCAGGACAGAGCAAATCTTTTTTTTTGGTACCGGGGATCAAACTGGGGATCAAACTGGGGACCTTATGCTTTTGAAGCAGGAGGTGGAGCCAGTGAGCTAATTCCCCGGCCCAGTCCAGAGCAAATCTTCCAGCTGGAAAAGATAGACTCACCTCCTGAATCTGTGACTCTGAAATTATAACATGTTAGTCTAATAGTACAGTTACTCCAATAATATAGCAATGACATGTTTTCAAAACCTAAAGAAAAAACCAATTCCCTCTCATCTGATGTTTTGTAGGAAAAAAAATTTAATCATAGCACTGTAACCCTAGTTGCTTTAAAATTACAGCTAGGCAAATAATATGACCAGATTTATATGGAATTAGTTAATGTTTTACTCAAGCTAATAAGTAAATCACATTTTCCTTAAACAAATGGTAACATATGGAGCATTTATACAATGTTAACCAGGGAAAGTGAATTTTCAAGCACTATCAAATTTAATATGCATTTGCAACTGCCTCTAGGATTAATAAATTCAGTCAGAAATGTGGAATTACACTATGAATAAACCACATGGTGAATCACATTAAAAACTATGATTCTTTTTTTTTTTTTCAGTACTGGGGATCGAACTCGGGTCCTCGCGCTAGCGCAGCAGGTGGCAAAACCACTGAGCTAAATCCCCAGCCCAAAAACTATGATTCTTAAAAGCTAGATTGTGTCATGCTCCTAAAACTAAAAAGTTACAGAAAATCTAGTAGAAAAAAATTACTACTGAACTTTTTCCTAAATTTTCTTTCCAATCATATTCTAAAAACTTTTTTCCAAACTTTCAAAATGTATGAAAATTCTTTATTGTACACTCTCCAAACAAGATGAAAATAAGACTTATTGTAAATTTTTTCACATGTATCTTTCTGCTTGTAAAGAAACTTCATATCCATTAGTAGTCACTCACTGTCCCTACCCATCAATCCATCCTCACTTTGTCCCCAGCCTCTGGCAACCATTCACTTACTTTCTGTCTCTACACATTCACCTATTCTGGATATTTTACATAAATGAAATCATGTAACACATGGCTTCTGTGTCTGGTTTCTTTCACTTTGCATACATACAACATGGATCAGTACATGATTTCTTGCTTTTTATTGCCAAACATTCCACTGTTTGAATATACTATCTCATGTATCTATCCATCCCTTTTTTTCTTCCTCTTGCTTGATTGCTCTGGCTAATGTTTCAGGTACTATGTTCAACAGGAACTGATAGTGGACCTCCTTGAGTTCCTGATTTTAGAAGGAAAGTTTGCAGGTTTTCCCCCATTTAATATGATCCTGGCAGTAAGTTTATCCTAAATGGCTTTTATCAGACTGAGATAAGGTCTATCTATTTTCTTCAGGGTGTTTATCATGAATGGATATTGGATTTTGTCAAATGCCTTTTCTGCATCTATTGAGATGATCATATGATTTTTGTCCTTGGCTCTATCGATATAGTGTATTACATTCATTGATTTGCATATAATGAACCATCCCTGCATCCCCAAGCCTACTTATGGTCATGATGTAAGATCTTTTTGATGACTTGCTGCATTTTGTGTCTAGTATCTTACTGAGGATTTTTACAACTATGTTCAAATAATTAGAGACTGGCCTGTAGTTCTCTGTTTTGGTTGGATCCTTATCTGGTTTTGGAATCAGGGGAATGGTAACTTCAAGGAATGACTCCGGGGGTACCCCTTCCCTTTCAATTTCATTATAGTGTTTGAGGGGTATTGACATCAGATCTTCCCTTAAGTTTTTTTAAAATACAGCAATGACCCCATCAGGGCCTGTGCTTTTCTTAGTTGGTAGGTTTTTTATTACTGCTTTAATTTTATTGCCTGTTAATGGCTTACTCAGGGTTTTTATATCTTCTTGGTTCAGAAGTCAAATTATTATTTGCATATAACATAATCCTTTATATAGAAGACCAAAAATGTTCCACCAAAAGACTCCTAGAATTAATAACCAAATTCAGCAATCTAGCAGGATACAAAATCAACACACAAAAATCATGAGTGTTTCTGGCCAGGGATTTTACCTCAGTGGTTCCGCCGAATACTTTGTAAGTTCAAGGTCCCGAGTTCGATCCCCAGTATTTAAAAAAAAGAAAAAAAAAGGCCCTGTCCTAATTTTGACTTTATGAACAAAACCTCAGTAGCACAGGAACTAGCACAAAGAATCAACAACTGGGATCTCATCTTATTAAAAAGCTTCTGCACTGCAAGAGAAGCCAACAACAGAGCTAAGAGACAACCTACAATGTGGGAAAAAAATTTTAGCAGCTATACCTCAGACAAAGGACTACTATCTAGAATATATAAAGAACTGAAAAAAATCAGACCGCCCAAATTCAAAGACTCAATTCAAAAATGGGCATCTGAAATGAACAGACATTTCTCAAAGAAGTAAAAGCAGCAAATAAACATATGGAAAAATGTTCAACATCACTGATCATTCAAGAGATGTAGATGAAAACAACACTGAGATTCCACCTCACCCCAGCAAGAATGGCTGATATCAAGAAATCAAAAAATAACAAATGCTGGTGGGGGTGTGGGAAGAAAGGAACCTTTCTCCATTGTTCGTGGGAGTGCAGACTGGTGCAACCACTGTGAAAATCAGTATGGAGATACCTCAAAGAACTAGGGCTAGAGGTCCCATTTGACCCAGGTATTCCCCTGCTGGGTATCTTCCCCAAAGAATTAGAAGAATCATACCACAGTGATATATGTGCAACCATGTTTATAGGGGCACAGTTTGTAATAGCTAAAGCTTGGAAACAGCCCAAGTGCCCATCAATTGGAAAATGGATAAAGAAGATGTGGTTTTTTTATAAAATGGAGTATTACTCAGCCATAAAGAACGAGAAACTAGATATTTATAGCTAAATGGATGCATATTGAGGCCATACTCTTAAGTGAAATAAATAGGACACACATGTGTAAATACCAAATAGTATCTCTAGTGTGAGAAACTGAAAGTGTAAATAAGGGTTAAAATGATTAAAACGAATAATTGATAATTTGAAATAGGAAGAAAAGGTCCAAAGGGGTAGGGAAAGTGGGAGGGGAAGGGGAAAGGAAAGAAGGGAAAGGAAAAAATACGAGAAAAGGAAAAAAAATGGAAACAAAGTCTGTAAATAGGCAAGGGTGGCGGGGGTGAAGGGAGGACAGGAAATGGGGAAAAAATAAGAACCAAGATACATCATGTACAGGTACAACCACCCAATAATAAATGTAAATGTATACAGTATGTAAAATGTACCAATAAAAGAATTTAAGCAAAAAAAAAAGTGTTCCTGTCCACCAATAATGAACTCACTGAGAAAATTAGAAAAATAATACCATTCACAATGGCATCAAGAAAAATTAAATATTTAGTAATTAACCCAAACAAGGAAATGAAAGATCTCTGTAATGTAAACTGAAGTACTCTGAAGAAGGAGATTGAAGAGGACATCAGAAAATAGAAAGATGGCTCCTCTTCCTGGTTACAGCACATAGAACCAATGTAGACAAAATGGCCATACTTCCAGATTTAATGCAAACCCAATTAAAATATTATAGCTTTCCTCACAGAACTCGGGAAAACAATCCTAAAATTCACATGCAACAAGGAGAGACCAAGAATAGCAAAAGCAATTCTGTGTAACAAGAACAAAGCAGGAGATATCACAATCCCAGACTTCAAATTATACTACTACAAAGCTACAGTGATAAAAAATAGTATGGTATTGGCACAAAAACAGACATGTGGATTAATGGATCACAATAAGCAATACTGAAACAACCCCAGGCACATTCAGCTATTTGATCTTTGACAAAGGGACCAAAAACATACACTGGAGGAAGATAGTCTCTTTAATAAATGGTGCTGGGAAAATTCCTGTCCATATGCAGAGGACTGAATCTAGATCCATGTATCTCTCCATGTACTAAACAAAAATCAACATGGTTCAAAGATCTAAATGTAAAAACAGAAACCACCTGCTGGAACATAAAATAGGTAAAACACTTGAAGACACAGGCGTAGGCAAGGACTTTCTGAACAGAATCTCAATGGCACAAGAAATAGTATGAAGAATCAAAAAGTTGAATTATATCAAATTAAAAAGCTTCTGCACAGTAAATGATACAACCAACAAAGTGAAGAGACAATGTACAGAATGGGGAAAAAATTTTGTCAGCTATTGCTCAGACAGAGGACTAATATCTAGAATATACAAAGAACTAAAAAAAAAGACCCCTCCATAAAAGACCCAATCAAAAAATGAGCAACCAAAATAAACAGACACTTCTCAGAAGTACAAACACTCAATAAATACATGAAAAAATATTTGACATCATTGGCCATTACAGAAATGCAAATTAAAACCATGCTGAGATTTCATCTTACTCCAGAAAGAATGGTTATCATCAAGTAATCAAATAATAACAAATGCTAGTGAGGCCATATGGGGAAAAGGGAACCCTACATTGTAGGTAAGAATATAAACTAGCACAACCACAATGGAAAGCAGTGTGGAGATTCCTCAAAAAAATAAAACTAAAAATTCCAATTGACCCAGCTATTTCCCTTCTAAGTATCTTCCCAAAAGAATTAAAGATAACATATTACAGCAACACATGCATACCTATGTTCTTGGCAGCACAAATCTTTTTTTTTTTTTGGGGTACCGGGGATCGAACTTGGGTCCTTGTGCTTGTGCAGCAGGCGGAGAAACCACTGAGCTAAACCTCCAGCCCATAACAATTGGCTTGAATTTTTTTTTTTTGGTACCAGGGCTCGAACTCTAGACCTTGCGCTTGCGAGGCAGGTGCCAGAATGACTGAGCTAAATCCCAGCCCTGGCAGCACAAATCTTAATAGCCAAATCTTGGAAATGGTCTATATGACCATCAACAGATGAATGGATGAAAATGTAGTATTTATACAGAGTGGAGTACTACTTCGCCATAAAGAAGTATAAACTTAAGTCATCTGTAGGAAAAACAGATACAAATTGAGACTATAATGTTAAGTGAAATAAATTATACACATGATCTTAAATATCACATGGTTTCTCCTACATGAGAAACCCAAAATATAAATATAAAGCAAAATAAAAGATAGATAATGGGAAGTATGGAGATATTATTATTAGGGCATGTGTCTAGATACCCCCCAAAGCCTCACACAGTCATGGTGGGGGTGCTTTTCAGAGGTGGCTGGATTTAGAGTGTGTGGTGCTAGGATCAAGGAAGTGTGATTACTAAATTAGTCCACTGATTGATTTGGCATAATTCTGGCTAGGATTAAGAGTGCGAGTGCTACAACCATCCCAGGGTGGATAGCCTGCATAAAACATAAGGGACAGAAAGAGGAATAATGTGCTTTCACCTTCCTGCTTTCTGTGGTCTATTTCTCCTCTGCAATGCCCCTCTGCCATGCCACCCTGCCTCGGAGCTGGCCAACTATGGACTGAAACCTCTACAAACTGTGAGCCAAATAAACCTTTCCTCCTTTACCTTTGGGTGTCTGTTATTTTGTCTCAGCAACAAGAAAAGTAACTAAGACATATATCTTTTTCAAATGGGAAGAGGATCATGAGATGGAATGAGGGGGGAGGGAAGAGAGGGAAAGAAGATTTAAAAAAATTGAAAGATTTGAGATGTGCTATGTACGTGTACCAACTCCCTACATGGAATGCAATCATTAACGCAAACATGTACTAATAAAAAATAAAAACTGGTCTGGGGATTTAGCTCAGTGGTTCTGCTGCCTACCTCCCAAGCACAAGGTCCTGAGTTCAATCCCCAGTACTAAAAATAAATAAATAAATAAAAATAAAATAAAAACTAAAAAAAAAGTAATTCAATAATCTATAGGTACTGTTAAATAGAGTAATGAAGACAATGAATATTACTTAGGATCACGACAATATCCATCAGAACAAAAAAAATTATGAAAGGAACTACTTCGGAAAAATGAGATGGCAAAGAGACTTTCACTTCTCACACAGCAGCAGCGGGTACAGCTTGCGTATATATTATATATTTGAATGTACTGTTTCAGCGGTTTAAATTTAAATGTTAAATTTTTTTAACATTTATACCCTTTCACCCAGCAATAACTGAGAATAAGAAAATGATTTAGCTACAACCACATTCAAAGCAGTGCTTACTTTAACCATTAAAAACAACATAACTATCCTAAAATAGGAATTTATTTACATCAGCAGATAGAATTCTAAGTAGTAAGTTAAAATACTGAGGAACAATGACATGGAAAGAAGTTTATGCCATTAAGGACACATATGCAGTGGGAAAAAGTTGTAAAATTATTGTTCAACAGAGTATGATAACAGCCCCCATGAACCAGCCAAGGTGCCAGTATCTAGATGGCCATTTCCAGATGCCACATGCAAACCCTCCCAGCCAGAATGTAAAGTGATTGGAAATGTTTTCATCTATTCCATGTACCTGAATCCTCAATACTAGTGATAGTTGCTCCCAGCAGGACATTCAGAGGCTCAGAAGAAACCTTGCTTGCTGCTTAAGTTTGCTATCAATGCTACTTCCCATCACTCCTCTCCACGGACCACATCCCAGTCCTTGTCACTCAGCCCCCAAGTATTCCACGCAGTCAAGATTTTTGGAGCCCAGGACTGGTTACTCTGCATTCTGCCTAACATCTTAGGGTTCTGCCAGCTTTGTGCAACTCCTCCAGACCACAGGAACTCTGACCACAGCAGGCTCATTAAATTACTTTTGCAAATGGAAAGGCGACTAAGAAATTGGAAGGTGTGGGGAAGGAAAAGAGGGGAAGGAGAGGTAAAAAGAATGAAGATGTGTTATGTGCATATACCAACTCCCCCACAATGAGTGTAAACATTATGTACTACAAACATGTACTAATAAAAAATTCTTAAAAATAAATTAATGTACAAATGTATATGTTTAAAAAAAAAGTACATTCTCCCCAGTTACTCTTTCCCATACACACTGGAAAGATATTTTTAAATCACATATTCCTAATGGTGTACTTTTTTACAGGAGAGTTTTGTATTTTGGTGATAACAGGGTTATTTGGAGTCTCTAAAATAAGCAAATGTAGTAAATTTACAAGGAGAAAAAAAGTATGATAAGAATTTTTACCTCAAACACACATTTCTTAGAGTATTAAGTAACTGGTACTTAAATGATACTTTATATAATCACTAAAAAGGAAACATTACAGAATATATGCTACTTTATATATTTTACTTTAGTTACCTAATAATGAATACTGGAAATATAAAAAGGATAAATAAGCTCAATCCATGCCTGACAACAAATTGTCTTCTAAAGGTTTGCATACATGATAAACTTAGAAAAGCAAGCTTTCAGCTCTCATCTTCACTGAAACAGGTCTTCAAGTTGCGACATAAGCAGCACTTCCCTGCCACTTCTTGAGCTTTAGTGTAGGAGGGCTCCCTCCTGCGTACTGGCCCTCTGTGCTGCAGCACAGGCCCTGTTAAATTAAACATTCACTTTGATGTTCCAGTTTAAAAAAAAAAGTATTTGGCTCAATTTTTGAGTATAGAAGAAAGTTAATTCTGGAGGGGAAGTGTCTTCCCCATGTTCCCTATGTATGAGTTTAAGGGTAAAGGATGGAATGGTGGTATGGACTGATTAGAAAACCTTTCAAAAGACTTCACTTTATGTCTTCAGTCTTGGTTTCATGGCCTAAGAAAATCCTCAACTTCTCTACTCCTTGGTCTTTTGTCACAGAGGAAACTGTAAATTCCCACCAGGGGTCAGTCTAGCAAGTCTGCCTTCTTTGATTTACACTCTGCTCAATACAAACTCCTTGGGAAAATAAGACAACTTTATGATGCTACCAGAAATTCATCATCTCTATCTGTGAGGCATCAATATTGCCTGAAAATCTTCTCCTATATTCACCACTTCCTTCATAACCCTTTCCCCAGATACTTTACCTCAGATGACTTTATTTTTGACTCCAAAAAGAAAATACAGGCCATTGGGCCAGGTATTTAGCCCAGTGGTTCAAATCGCCTGCCTCGGAAGCACAAGGACCCAAGTTCGATCTCCGGTACCCCCCCCCCAAAAAAGAAAAGAAAATACAGGTCATGGGCCGGGGATTTAGCTCAGTGGTTTCGCCGCTTGCTGCGCAAGCACAAGGACCTGAGTTCGATCCCCAGTACCAAAAAAAAAAAAAAAAAAAAACAGGCCAGCAGATTTCTCTTCCCTTTGATCTCAAACCCATCCAAATAACAAACTAACCCTTTTTCCAGACACCATTTCCTTCTTTCCTGTAGTCACAGGTGTATGTGTCCTTTCTCTAGTCTAAGACTAGTAACTTGGTTGTTATCTTTCCCTCAACTCCTCTGGGCCATGTGCCATCAACTGTCACCTCTCTATTTCCATATTGCTTTCTCTGCTCTTTCCTCTAAGTCAGTATGCTCAAGAATTGCCATTAAGAACAGTATCAATAATAGCAACTACAAAATTCCTCCAAGCTTATTCTTTCCATCTAGTTACCAATCTCTTGACACTTCCTTTCACAAAGGTTTTCGAAAGAATTCTTGACAGTATATGTCACTATTTCTCTCTCATCCTGGCTCATCATTTCTCTTCCTTTTCTGAATGCCACCACTCCACAGGGATCACTCTCCTATGATACTCATTCTTTCTTCCTAATAATCAAATCTAAAACACTTAAGGTAGGATATTTCTGGACTGGAAAAAAATGTTCAATTTATGAAGCCTGAGAGTTTATCAACTAAGTCAACTTTATTAGACAGAATTCTTTGGGGGGGGGGTACCAGGTACTGAACTCAGGACCTTGAGCTTGCCAGGCAGACGTGGTGCCACTGAGCTAAATCCCTGGCCCTAATAGTCAAAATTCTAATATTTAATCCTTTCTGTAATTATAAATAATAATGAAAGATTAAAACGGTTCAGAAAAACCATTTAGGACCTACAACATATGTAATTACCCTAAATTTAAATGCAAAACACAGGGAAAACTTAATTACCAATTTTTTAAAAAAATCTATTATGGCTGGGGATTTAGCTCAGTGGTGCCACACATGCCTCGCAAGTGCTAGGTCCTGAGTTCAATCCCCGGAACCAAAAAAAAAAAAATCTATTATGGTTTCTTAAAATGGTCAGAGTCTAAGATATACAGTATTGTTTTCTCAAAAATATAAGGGCCGGGGATTTAGCTCACTGGTTCTGCCGCCTGCCTCGCAAGAGCAAGGTCCCAAGTTCGATCCCCAGTACCAAATAAATAAATAAATATAAAAATATAAAAGCAACACTACTGGGATATCAATAAAAGTCCAAAACCTGGGGCCAGGGATTTAGCTCAGTGGTTCCACCACCTGCCCTGCAAGTGCAAGGACCCGAGTTCGATCCCTGGTACCAAAAAAAAAAGTCCAAAACTTGCTATGTAAACCTCTTGAATATGTTACTTCTACTGTATGGGATATGGTTCAAACCTTTTATTATGCTAACAGTTATTAAAAAATGGACTCGGGGCC
>NW_004624789.1:13684175-13695596 GCF_000247695.1 Heterocephalus glaber | reverse complement strand
AAAAAAAAAAAAAAAAAAATGGACTCAGAAACCTTCATTGAATGTATTTCTAACACTCAAAACTACCAAGAAATATAACCTGTGAATATTATTCTCCTTACCTCAAATATTTCTACCTTTCCATACCAAAAACCCCCATACATGACCTAAACTCTTTCACAAAATCTCTCCTTCCCTCCCTTTACAGTTCAACTAACTGAAAATTATTAATAGTTTTCACACATCTCTACTTACTTTCTCCCCATTAACTCACCTCCATCATTCTATTAAAATTGCTCCAAGAAGTCATTAGTCATCTTTCAGTCTTTGCTCTCTATATAATTCTGTAGGGTTTGACACTCTTCTTAAAGCATTCTTCTTCAAATTCTCCTTTACCTTCCTAATTCATACTCTGGATTCTTTCCTTCCTTGACATAAATATTTTATTCACTCAATAAATATATATTGAGCACCTACTACACACTAACCGCTACCACATGTGAGGTACCAGGGATGTGGCAATAGACAAAAAGGCCATACTCCCACGTGACTTACATGCTAGTTGGCTCTTCTAAGGTTCTAACCAAAGTCTTACCTAAATCCTGTTCAACAGAGGTAGGAGCAACTATTCCTGGAGTGCAGTTCATTCAGTTTTGTTTACCATGTAAACAAATGTAAGCACAGATTAAACAATGACAGCCCTACTTGCCCATGTATATAGCCAGGCACAGGCCTCTGACCAATTAAGATTCTAAAAGGACAGCCAACCAGCTGTAACCATTAAGAAATGGTGTGACAATGAGTAAGCACTGGCAAGCTGAATGTGTTGAGTTGTGATTTCATGGCTTAATTTATATACTCCTGTATTTCTGGGTATTTTTAAATGCCCTGGACATGAGACGTCAGCATCAAAACTTATTTTACTGCTATTGTTAGTAGACTGGTTACTAATTACTACCATACCAAAACTCTTTAATTAGGGGCTGAATGTTTTCCTGCAATATTTCACCAGTTTAAAAAAAAAAAAAAATGAATGAAGCTTTGGCTAGGATCAGGTCTACAAAAAGAGCTTTGGGAGACTCCCGTAACAAACATAATCCTCTTCAGAATTTGTCTTTTAACTAGGATTTTGTGCCAAGTAAAGGAGGTGCTAAATCTAGTCCTCCTGGTTTAAGAAGCCAATCAAACATGAGAGCTACAATGTTACTGTGCAACAGGCAAAGGAGATGCCTATTGTTTTTCTGTAACAGTAAACTAAAATTAACTACAAATGCAGCAAATGCTTTAAGTTTTTTTCATACTTATTTTTGATCCATAAGCCATGTAGATCAATTGTACCAACAGTGGCCCCTTCTGCTAAGAAAAAAACCTCAAGTTGGGCCAGGGATTTAGCTCAGTGGTTTCGCTGCCTGCTGCGCAAGCACAAGGACCCGAGTTCAATCCCTGGTACAAAAAAAAACAAACCAAAACTCAAGTTATTGTGTAAAGTTAAAAAAAAATTAAAAATAAGCAGAACAAAGTTTCTCATAACTATATACGTAATGTTGTAATGTATTTGCTGTAAGATTTCGCCTTCAATATTAAATAATTTCTCCCCTAATAAGCAGTTGACCTCTTGAGTGCTCTACACACTTTCCTTTTCCATGCTTGAGGATAAAAGTCCTCAACATTGCTCCTTTACATAATATGAGATGACTTTCCACTTTTAAGAAATGTGTGTCCTTTGCGGGGTTTTTTTTCCCCTCAAAGCACTTTATTTGGAAACTAAAGAGTATATCTCTTGCCTAAAGCAAAGAATGGAATGAGAAACAACAAAAAAGTCAGATATTATCTACATGTTACAAATCTGTTTATCCAAAGTATGATAAAAAAGGATCACCAGGGCTGGGGATTTAGCTCAGTGGTTCTGCCGCCTGCCTCACAAGCGCAAGGTCCTGAGTTTGATCCCCGGTAGCCACCCCCCCCAAAAGAAGCAAAAAGAATCACCAATATTTTTCTTCTTTTTTTCTTTTTAATATTTTTCTTCTTAAAACGACCACTGTAGAAGAAAAGGAACTACTGCAGATGAAATGACAGCACTTTGCAAAATTTGGGCAATTCTTTCTAAGGGCACTTTCCCAATGGGAATCATGCTATAGCAAAAGAAAAGCATGCTGGAGATATAGATTAGATATAGATATAGATATAGATATAGATATAGATATAGATATAGATATAGATATATAGATATTGGTACCAGGGATTGAACTCAGGACCTTGTGCTTGTGAGGCAGGTGCTGCCCCACTGAGCTAAATCCTTGGCCCTGGATTCATATTTTTAACCTGAATTCCAACCAGTAGTGGACAGTTACTTGATAAAAACAGCATCTCATTTACTTTCATGTTGCTAGTTAAATCTAAATGGAATTTACAAAATAAATCTGAAGAATTTTTGGTATTCAATTACACACCTATAGGAGATGGATACAGCCTTCTGTGAATCACCTTTATACTTCAAAAGAAAGGTTAGAAACTCCTAAAAGGAGGAAATAACACATGGGGATTATTTTAAATGCAAGATTTTTATTTCCCCAACACTGCTGAATAAAAATAACAGAAAAATTACTGAGTTGGTAAGGTTATTAAAACAGTAAAATTGCTTATATGTTCTTAGTATTACTGCAAATCAAAATAAATGAATTCCATTTTAATATATAACATAGGCTATAATTATATTATTTCCAGACTAATGTATTTACATACTTTATAATATATAAATATATCTATTAGTATGCAATATATTATACAATTATATTTTCTAGATGATGTATGCAACTATAATTTCTTAAGGTAAAAAACCAGGGCCAGGGATTTAGCTCAGTGGCACCGTGCCTGCCTCGCAAGCACAAGTTCCTGAATTCGATCCCCCATAACCCCCCCAAAAAAAACCCAAAATTGCTTTATGTGATTTCTGATAAGGATATAAAATTATTATGATAAATACAAAAGGGGTAAAAGCTATATTACACAATGTTATTTATATGCCTCTGTTATCAATCATGAATTGTCCCTTCTCATGGATGCAAGACTCAGTGTGGTACACAGCTCACACATATCTTCTTAGCTTTACAGGCACCACAGATAACCAATTCACAGATATGCTCAACAATGCATATTTTTTAACATTGTGTTTTCCCCAACACAGCTGATTAAACATATGATTAACATATTTTTATATGGGCTCTCTCGGGTGTCAACTAAAGTACACTGGTACCTCAGTTCACAAATGCTTTTGTTTGCAAACAATTTGGTTCACAAACAGAAGCATTTGGCAAAATTTCATTTTTGTTTGCAAACTCTGCATTGGGTGACAAACTCGACCACAGCCATCTTCCCCATACAAACAGGTCCATCTTTTCCAAAATCATAGAGGAAATTAAGTTCATGAACCAAGGTACCACTTCATATGTGAAATAAGTAATGTACATGCAACTGACTTAGAAAGAACACAAGGCTTAGAGTGAAGAGACATAAATTTAAGTATCAAATCTTCCACTAACTGGATTTGTCATATAACTACTCTAAGCCTATACTCTTACTTCTAACATGGCAGTTACAATAATTTCTAACAACCCTTTCTCACAACGCTGTTGTAAGCACCAAATGAGGTGGTACACATAAGCACTACATATAAATGGTAAAGCTTTATGCAAATGTACAGTGTTTTCTTATATCCCACCATTATCAATCATGAATTATCTTTTCTCTTATATTTCCTTGCTAAAATTAAATACCACAATAAGTTTTTAGGTAACAAGTTTAAAATAAACAAAGCACACACTATAACATTCTCACCCAACTATGAAATGCTATTATGTCAGCTACCAGATATGAAAATCATAAACTTTAAGAAAAAGGAGGATTTGAAATAAATGATTTAATTAGTCATTTTCTTAGGTTGGGTTAAACAATTAGACCCTTAAAAACTAATACATAGATTTCAGGAAATAAGAATGTTTTTTTTTAAGTGGCTTTTAATTTATTTTACCTTTATTTCTACTAGAAACAATCTGATCTTATAAATCTAATCTAAGAGACTCATTTGTTTTCCATTTGTAATTCTCAATATCTAAATAAGTCACTCGAGCACTGCCACTTTTCAAACTGTATACTACAATCCTATTATATTCTGTTTAGCCATATAACTTCCCAAAACAACAGTATTTAATTTTTTTTTTCGGTACTGGGGATCGAACTCGGGTCCTTGAGCTTTCGAGGCAGGCAGTGGAACTACTGAGCTAAATCCCCAGCCCAAAACAGTAGTGTTTAGATATCTTTAAGGTATCTTTACATACTTCAAAAACTTAGAAGTGCCCAAACAAAGCACAGTTCTGGATTTAAAACTCAATTTTTTATAAAACCTCACACAGCAGTGTGAATATCATTAGTATTCAATGAATGTTTGTTGAACTACAAATGCTTTCCTAAACTACTTCAAAAAATTTTTTTAATTCATTAAGTTTATTGGTACATTTTAGGTATACAATACGATGACATTCATCATTAGGACTTTGTACCTTTACATGATGTATCTTGGTTCTTATTTTTTTCTTCATTCCCCTGCCCTCCTTTCAACCCCTCCACCTTTCCCTATTTACAAAGACTTTGTTTCCATTTTTGCCTTTTCTCATATTTATTCCTTTCCCCTATGCCTCCTACTTACCCCTCCCCTTTGAACCTTTTCTTCCTTTTTCACATTATTATAAATTTTGATCCTTATTTACACTTTTAGTTTCTCACACCAGAGAAACTATTTGGTATTTACATATTTGTCCCATTTATTTCACTTAAGAGTATGGCTTCAATGTGCATCCATTTAGCTATAAATGTCTCTCATTTTTCATTCCTTATGGCTGAGTAGTATTCCATTTTATAAAAAAAAAAAAAAACTTCATCCAGTCTCCAGTTGATGGGCAACTGGGCTGTTTCCAAGTTTTAGCTATTACAAACTGTGCTGCTATAAACATGGGTGCCCATATATCACTGTAGTATAATTCTTTTGGGAAGATACCTAGCAGGGGAATAGCTGGGTCAAATGGGACCTCTAATCTTAGTTTTGCTTTTTTCTTTGGTATCAGGGATTGAACTCAGGACTTTGTGCTTGAGAGGCAGGTGGCAGAACCACTGAGCTAAATCCCCAGCCCTAATCCTAGTTTTCTGAGGTATCTCCATACTGATTTCCACAATGGTTGTGCCAGTCTACACTCCCACCAACAGTGGAGAAGGGTTCCTTTTTCCCCACAACCCAGCTAGCATTTGTTATTGGTTGATTTCTTGATAGCAGCCATTCTTTCTGGAGTGAGGGGGAATCTCAGCATTCTTTTCATTTGCATCTCTAGATGACCAATGATGTTGAACATTTGTTCATATGTTTGTTTGCTGTTTCTACTTCTTTGTCTGAGAAGTGTCTGTTCATTTCAGATGCCCATTTCTGGAGTGAGTCTTTAAATTTGAGAGGTCTGATTTTTTAAAGTTCTTTATATATTCTATTTAGTAGACTTTTGTCTGAAGAACAGCTGGTAAAAATTTTTTGATACATAAAAGAGGGCACTGTCTTTAGTGTATACCAAGTAAAACTCATATTTTAGCATAATGGAGAAGTGCTTTGTCAAACATATTTTATCAATTCTGTTCAGAAATACTACTCATAAATTGGTTGTATATCACAATACATTTAACTGGATGCTCCAGAATTACCTAATTGCCTTAAAAAATTTATATAGAAAATCTGTCATCCTTCCCACTGCAGTGAATATATTTACATGAAAAGAAATTAATTAAAATAATTTCTTTAACATACATGAACAAATTAATAACTCTAAACTGTGAATATTAAGATATCTATAGGAAACAAAATTTACGAAGTGAATTATTTCAGAATTACTTTTTTAAACTATAGAATGTTAATTATAATTACAATAAAGACTATGTAAAGAGTATAAACAAAATAAGTCATCTTCAGTTCTTATCCTTGCCTCCACTCTAGTTGTGGAATAAAAAATCAGTTGTCAATACCCCGCCTTTCTATGTTGTCCAGGCTGTCCTTAAATTTCTGGGCTCAAGTGATCTTCCCACCTCAGCCTCCAGAGTAGCTGGCAGTACAGCTATGCACCACAATTCTCAGTTTTCACCTCATTTTTCCTAAGGTAATATCTAGCCCTCCCAATCTCACAAGCTCTCAATGTTCTTAGAAAGTTCCTTTTGCTTTCATATTAAATATATTTCCTTATTGACTATATCATGACTAAAACAATCACCTAGTAGGTAAAGTATTTTAAACCTTTCCTCATATTTTAATGCTTATGAAGTGGGAAGCATTTAGAGTACCATTTACAGAGTGCACAAAACTTTGAAAAAGAACCTATTATTCTCAAAACAATTCCCATTCACATATCAAATCAACAAGAGCTTTTTTACAGGACTGATCCTTTTCCAATTTTAAGAAAAGTTCAAAAAAATTTAAGAATAATTTAAAAACGTAAATTAAAAGTGAATACTGGGCCAGGGATTTAGCTCAGTGGTTTCGCTGCCTGCTATGCAAAAGGACCCGAGTTCAATCCCCGGTACCAAAAAAAAAAAAAAAAAAGTGAATACTGAGTAAAAATTTTAAAGAAGTTCATAACATAAACACATATATCATTAAACCCTATACTATAAATTTTTTAATTATGAATTTAGATCTTTAGGAAATATTTCAAGAAGAAAAGCTCAGAAAATAATCCAAGGATAGTTTCATCAATAGCAAGAAGAGGATTGCAAATCTCTGATTTGTAATAATTCACTAATGTTTGCTTTTACAAATTCAGATTTTCGTAACATAAAATTTTTTAATTTAAATCATTCCAAACTAACTACAAACATTTTAAAAACGATTTCACCATGCTCTTTGTGCTTACTGAAGTTCCAGAAAGCTAAAGCGTTTAGGCAGTTTCTGACCATTGTGGCTTTCTGTAAGCAATAAGCATTATACTAGCTAACAATCAGCTCACAAAAACACTGGTGTCAGGAAATTTATATGAAATGACAAGCTTCGTATGCTACTGCAGATGATTAAACAAAAGCCTGCATTTAGCTGGACAGTGGCACATGCCTGTAATCCTAGCACTGAGGAAGACTGAGCAAGGAGGGTCACAAGTTTGTGTTCTGCCTGGGTAACATCACAAGACCCTGTTACAAAATTTAAAAGAAAAGTAGGGGTGAGGTGTAGCTCAGTAGTAAAGCACCTCTAGGTTTGATCCCCAGTACCACACACACACACACACACACACACACACACACACACACAAAAACCCTTTGCATTCATTCTTGCATATATTCATTCAACATTTATTGAGTCTCCTGCTGTCAGCCACTGCACTTGAGAAGTGCACTATCTAAAGAGCAATGATTAAATTATCATACAAAAATTGTATGATACAATATAACAAATACTACTAAGACCTACTTACTCTGAGATTTACATCATCCAGCACAAATTGGTATCTAGGAGATAATGCAGAATCTCAAGTCCCATCCCAAATCTACTGAATCAGAACTTGCATTTCCATAAGCTCCCCAAGTAATTCCAATGCTTTTCCAAACGTGGAGAAGCACTGGTTTAGAACATAACTAAAAACTAGTAAATAAGTAAAAGTTACATCAGGGACTCCAAGTACTTTCAAGATCTTCAAGGCCCGTACTGAGACTTACTAAGAATATATACACAAACTTTAACAGTTCACCTTCTAGTTTCACAGATTAGGACTAAATTGGAAGATACTCTGACAAGAAAGAAAATAGTAAAGATTGATTAAAAGCAATTTCAATGGCTATGTGGGGCCATTTAACATAGCAACAATCTACTACATCTACCTAGAAAGAGACCTAAAGGTCTCACTATTAACTAGTAAAAAAAAAAAAACTGATGTTTTTAAATGTGTCTCCTGAGGACAGGAAACTAGTTTTATTCTTACACACTTTACATTTGTAAACTGATGACACTTGGTCATTAAGATGAGTTTGGGTTAGGTGGTAAGACATGTAATACATTTTACAAAATGTCCTATCTGACAAAACTAAAATAAAAATATGACAATTAAAATATCTATAACAATATATTCACCAATCATTCTAAGAAGAAAGGCTTTAATGAACCTTTCATTCCCAAGACCAAGATCTTTCCTGACTCTATTCTGACATACGGGGGTGGGGGTGGGGGTTACCGTATGAGAAAGAATGGAGAAAGAAGAGAAAGAAAAATATCAGAGGAGAATGGGGCGATAACAGAAATCACAACAGGACATCCCATGGTTCATCCATTCATGAAAATTTTTTAAAAACTAAGAAGCCACACCAAAACACAGTAACCCTAGGCAAGAATAAATGCTATCTCTAGCAATCATTCACTCCAGGTTGTTTTCCTGGAACCAGAAACATGCTCACAATCTTAAGAGCTTCCCTAAAAGGCTTTAACACTATTAATACAGTGGACCCTCAAGTTACGATCCGCCTGACATACGAACAACTTGTGTTAATTAGGTTAATGGAAGATTCATCTGTCTCTTGTTATCTATAGCGCATACCCAGGTAAACATCCGGATCTCAGCTGTATTGACTTACAACCAACTTGAGTTACAACCAGCCCTCAGGAATCGATCGAGTTTGTAAGTCAAGGATTCACTGTATCCCCCCCCCCCCAGTGGCCCTCAGTCAGCTCACTACCTCCATTTATAATACAGTGCAGTCTTGCAAAACGGCAAACTTTATTTTGTAACCAGCTAGGTCATTTTCTGAAAAGTTTTCCCTTGTTAAGGAATGTACCTGTCCCAGTTCCCTAACTCCAATATAAGCAAAATGAATATAAAGAAATTACATCTAAGTCAGCATAAGGTTTTCTTCCACACTTTGGAGAGTATATGCACTAAGACAATGTTTGATGTTTGCTAATTCAGTTCAATTTCTCAATTACGATATTAGCTATTCCTTTCAATTATTTCCATTTTTTCTCAAAGATTAAAGTCTACCAACGTCGCATATTGGTTTTTAAGTAAACAGAGTGCCAGTGAGCAATACACATAATAATGTAAAAGCCATCCAAAACAATGTAATACATGCAATCCAGACACTTTTTTATCAACTGTAAAAATTACACAAGCTTCTAAAGGTTCCTTTTATTAAAAGGAGGAGAAGAAAAAGGAACAGTGTGCTGTGAATATCAGCAGTAAGAGCAACAGTAGTAAGAGCAGTTTCAAACGTTCACGACACTGGGGTGAGTAATGCCTACTAAAAAATTATTGGAGATCTTCCTTTCAACCCAGGTATAAACAAATAAACATACAAAGACTTGGGAGCAGCAAGAACAAAGTCCTACACTGCATCGAATTATGAAATTAAGCTGTGAAAAAATGGGATAGAAAGGAAAAAGAAAACTTATATGGTGGAAACTGTTGGAAGACTAAACGAAACAAAAGAAAAACAAGATTTAAAACAACTATGAGGTAGGAGTCCTCCCCCGGTATATCTCTCAACACCTGAACCTCGGGCAAAGGTCGCGATGGTAATTTTAAAAGGTCTTTTTCTTCAACTGATACTCTAGTGCCTCCCATTTACAGCCAAGGAACTTCCTCCTTAACCAGCCTACTCCAACTCCTCTGGCCAAGGACTCTGGAGAACCCCATCGCTGAAGCCACTCTTCCAGCACTTTTTAGAGACGGCTGGACGAAGCAATGGGACCAAACTGAGGCCCATGCCTGGACGCCACCCCTCTCCAAGTAGAGCCCCAGCCCTCGGATCAGGACCCGGCAAGCGGGGGGGGGGGGGCCCGGGACTTCTCCGACAACCCGTCTTGCCGTTCCATCCCGGCGCCAGCCGGTGTCCCAGGGTGAGGCAAGATGATGAGATGAAAGAATAATGGGCCAGTGAGAATCAGTCCTGGGCTTTCACTCACCAGCCGTCGCCGCTCAACGTTGGCAGCGGCGGAACCTGCTCTCCTTCCGCCATTGCTGTTGACGTCCACGTCACTTTGCCGAAAAGTGGACCTGGGGCCGAGACAAACTCTGAGACTCAACGTCGTAAAAGGTCTTCGGAAGTCCAGGACTGAGCTTTCTCCACAGCGAAAGAAAGAGGGAGGAGGCAAGAGATGGGAAGAACGTGACGTCACGGCGTCCTGAGGGCAAAAGGCAGCGTCGAACGCTTGAGGGAGGAGTCTTGCTGGCGGCCGCTGCCCATCCAAAGACTACAATTCCCAGGATGCCGCGGGGCCGAGTGGTGGGTCTCCGCGAATGCAGGTCCCAGTAGGGGGCTTTGAAATTGTGGAGCTTCAGTGCTTGGCGCGCTTTTAGTGTCTTTCTTCCAGATTGGTGTGGAACTTAAGTTACTAGAGTCCTAACCAGTGGAGTGAGAAGATGAAGTATGAATTTACATGGGGAAGGTGGGAATAAAAGGAGATCTATACAGCAAATAATTTCCTACTATAACACTATTTGAAGAAAGTGGGGTGTGAGAAAAGTGCATACTTCCTCTATTTGTGGGGCACAGTCAAAAATACAAATGGAGGTCTATACTGTTTTTTTCCTGAATACATAAAAGTTTGGTATCAAGCTAATTAGTAAATAAAATACGTTCTAGCTTCCTACCTTAAATATATCTTTTAAAAATTAGTTTTATTAGTACATTTTAGCTATACAATATTATGACATTTATCATTGGAAATTTGCACCCTTACATAATCTCTCTTGGTTCTTATTTTTTCCCCATTCCCCTGCCCTACCTTCAAACCCTCCTTCCCTCCCTATTTACAAAGACTTTATTTCCATTTTTTTCATTTTCTCATATTAATTCCATTCCCTTCTTTCCTTTCCCCTACCACTCACACTTCCCCTTCCCCTTTGCCCCTTTTCTTCCTATTTCACATTATCTATTATACCTTTTAGTCCTTACTTACACTTTCAGTTTCTAACACTAGAGAAACTATTCAGTATTTACACACGTGTGTCCTATTTATTTTACTTAAGAGTATCGCCTCAGTGTGCATCCATTTAGCTATGAATGTCTCTAATTTCTCATTTTTTATGGCTGAGTAGTACTCCATTTTATTTTTCTTTTAAATTTTTATCCAGTCTCCAGTTGATGGGCATTTGGGCTGTTTCCAAGTTTTAGCTATTGCAAACTATGCTGCTATGAACATGGGTGCACATATATCACTGTGGTATGATTCTTTTCATTCTTTGGAGAAGATACCCACCAGGGGAAGAGCTGGATCAAATGGGACTTCCAGTCCTAGTTCTTTGAGGTATCTCCATACTGATTTTCACAGTGGTTGCACCAGTCTACACTCCCACCAACAGTGGAGCAGTGTTCCTCTTTCCCCACAGCCCCACCCGCATTTCTTATTGGTTGATTTCATGATAGCAGTGATTCTTTCTG
>NW_004624789.1:13634117-13660419 GCF_000247695.1 Heterocephalus glaber | reverse complement strand
TACTTCCTTGTTGCCGGGTAGATTTGCAGCAGGCCCGGATATGTCCGTAAAAGGCACTCAAGAGTTCTAGCGGGGGGGCAAGGCCCCCCACAGGTGTTGGTTGTCAGGAGAGCTCAAGTCTTCACCAAATGAACCTCTCCTTGGGCTGCTTAAATGTCTTCTTAACAGGGTGGCTACCTTCCCCCGGAATAAGAGTTCAACAGAAACCAAGATCAAGGCCACAGTATTTTTTATCACCTAGCCTCAGAGGTTATGTCACATTCCTCTCATTTCTGCAGTATCTTCTTGGTCAGTTATATTCAATGTGAGAGACAACTACACAAAAGCTTATTGGATAACCAAAGGCAAGAAAAGCTTGTCAGATACTCAAAGACAGGTCATCTTAGAGGCTGGCTGCCACATGAGGTAACAATAAATTTTGTACATTCTTCATTGTCCATCAAACTTGCTCTGGAGATACTTGCCCATATCATCTATGCCCTGTTTACCTTCTACTTCCTTTGAACTAGTAACTGATTATTAGCAAGCCCATTCATCTGGCCACTGAGTTACATAGCACCATGTAATCTTTAACTCCAAGACTAGAAACCATTTTTAAGTTCTTTTGTAGACTCCACCAAATGTACGACTAAGAATATGGGTGATGTCCCAAAATTCTTGTTAAATAACAAAATACTCGTGTTTGTTCCTATAAAAGTCATGTGTTGGGGCCAGGGATTTAGCTCAGTGGTTTTGCTGCCTGCTGTGCAAGAGCAAGGACCCGAGTTCCATGCCTGGTACCAAAAAAAAAATCATGTATTTCAGAGTTCTAAACTTTCCAAGTGATTTTCCTTTTTATCTTACAAGGCAAATGTTTTCATAGTTATCAAAATTATTTCAGTTATTTCTAACTTTAAGTGCTCATTATTCCCAGCACTTTGGGAGGCTGAGGTAGGAGGATCACAAGTTCTAGCCCAGCTTGGGCAACTTAGTTGACTTAGGGAGTCCCTGTGTCAAAATTTTAAAAATTTATGTAAAAAAAAAAAGGTCTGAGAATGTAGTTCAGTGTGAAGGGCCTCAGTAACCACACCCCTGCCACACCCCAAAAAAGAAAAAGTAAAAAGGCTATGATAGCCTGCATTTCAAAGCCTGACATTTAATTTAATGATGAACAAAAGCAAGTTAATTTCCATTCAGATGTGACAAGTGAATAGCTGGCAGCAATTTCAACATCTGTTTTAAATTCATTTAAAAGTTGAACAGTGATTAAAAAGAGGAAACCACAATATTTCTCCATTATCATTCTAGTAGCTGTCTTTGTTAATTAAAATTGACTCTTAATAGGTTGTGTAGATTGTCCCAAAGTAAACATTTGGATAGATGTTGACCTATTTTGAGTTTGAGATGTCAATGCCTCAATGTAGGAGCCTTTCCTCGTTCCAAATTTGTTCCCAAATGTTCCAGGTAAAAAGCTCTTTTGGGGGTTGGATCACTACTGATTGGAAACAGGGGTAGTAAACAGTAAGCTAGCTGGACTTAGACTTGGTTTTTAAAACTTAACTTCCTGCTTTTTGTGAGTTAACACCTGTAAGGACACACACACACACACACACACACACACACAAATGCACACGAAAACACACTCTCTGTAAACAGCATCTCTTCGTGATAGTGCTAGTCTTTATGTATAGTCTGTTTCCATTCACCTCATATACTTGTACTCAACCTTCATTTTAGGCATATGTCTTGCCAAATAAAATAGGATCAAGCAACCATCTAAGGCAATTAGGTGGAATTACAGTACATGATGCATGCTTTTAACAGTGTGGTTTAAAAATACAGGCATGTGTTACAATTTCTATGAATATGTGGTTTATAGTTGGACTTCTGTAATACCCATGATAAATTGTACAGCTTATCACTGTCATTCTATATTCCAATTTACATTAGAAGAATTCAAATTTTTAAAAAAGAATTTCTGAGATATCATGAATATGAAAATGACCACATTACAAAAGCACCCAAAAATTTAAATAAAGAATTTCTTCAAAATTTTGCTCTGTCTCTTTTTTTTTTGTCAATAACATATTTCCTATTGTAAATTCCCTTCTATAAGCTGATAACTCATCTGTTAGTATTTTATTTTCAGGTCATTTTCTTTATTAGTTCAGGTTTGTGGTACATAATGTTTATATTCCTTGTGGGAAGTTGGTCTGTGTACACAATACATTTTAATTCCTTTTTTCCCTTTTCCCTTCCTTCCCTCCTCCCTCCCCTGATCTCTTGATCCTCATCCTTTTTTAAAAAAATATGTTTGCAGTACATACTGGTAACATTCCTGGTGTGGAGTTGGTAAGCATACATAACACATCTTAATTCCTTTTATCATCTCCTCTCCCTCTCCTCCCCTGCTCCTCCCCCCATCTCTTGATTCCCTTCCCATTTTAGAAAGATCTGTCTCCTTACCTCCTACCTTGGCTTATCTTTTATACTATGCATCTGTAAATCCAGCCATCCACTGATTAATTAAACTTGGATGACCTATAAACCCTCCAAATTCAATATTTCCAAAGCCAAATTCATTATTTCTGCCTATCTCCGAGACTCTACCTGCCATTTCTATAGAGTTGAAGAGCTCTCAACATATATCCAGTCCTATAAGCTAGAAACTTAAGTGTTGTTCTAATGTCTTTCCTTATCATTCTCATGAGTTATCAGGGCCTATGAAATTTTGGCTCCCTAAATATTTTTCATGTTGAATTCCTTGTTCTCATTCCTGAATTCTTTCTCTTGTTTTTGCTCCCCACTGCATTTCACATGAAGGAGTTCCTTAATTAGACACTACCTCTTCTGCTCTCTTTCTTGGGCAGTCAACACAACCACGGGTTCTAACATGCAGCTCTCAGGATCTCTTTACTTAGTAGTTGTTATTTTGTTGTTGTTAATCACTTGAATGTCTTTATATACTTTTTATCCTCTTCAATATTCTCCATTACTTTAGGCCAGACCCCAATTTACATATTTCCTTGGTTTTTGAAGGTACTTGAATTTGTACCTCATGCTGCACATTTTCTAAAATCATTAAGATCCTTCAGTGACTTGCCATCCCCTACAAAAGAATTTCTAAATTCCTTATCACTGATATAATATTCTTATAATCTGGCTTATCAGATTTTTCCTTATAACTTCTCTTCAGCCCCAAATATACTCAGCTGCACCATAACTTTATTTATATCTTTGTTGAAACTTACCATCTCTGCTTTATCACATTCTACTAACCTCCTTCAACTAGTTGGTTCTAGCCATATGGCTTGAGTAACTCTCTTTCCCAAGCAGACTTACTCATTTCTGCTTTTTGCTATCACTCCCCCTTAAATATACCTCAGTTATTGCATTTGTCAATTTTATTTCTGTTGTATGTTTATATACTTGTTTTCTCCATTAGACAGGAGATATTTGGGATGAGGTTAATATATCTTTACATTTCCAAAGCCTGGTGTGGTACCTGCTACGTAATTATAATTGTATGAGTAAATGAATAGATGGATAATATATTATATAATAATAAATACAGCATTATTACTGCAAACTCTTTCAGAGCATCTATTGTATGCTAGATGTTGTTCTAAGCACTTCTGTTAGCTCCTTTAATTCTCCCACTAACTCTATAATTTAGCAATGAATAAATATGAAATCTAACTTCAAATATATCAAATAGGCAAGTAATTTTCTGTTCACGATTAAAGAAGCACCCCTTTAGAAACAAAAATAATTGCCATATTTGTATTAAATAAGAAAAGTTAATGAAGATAAATGATGGAGAGCATAATTCAGATCCTTTTTAATTACAAATAGGTACATTGTTCAAAAATCCCAACTAGATGTTTCTGATTCTGCTTAAGTAAATTCTTACTGGCAAAAGCAAATTCTTGTGATATGATTTTTTTTACCTCAAACAAAAAAATTTATTTCTGCTATGAAAACATTGTTATTTTTAAAATTATTTATTTATACAAAGCATTTATTGATAATCTGTCAACACAAAGCTTGTATTTGTACTTAACCTAATGATAATGCTTAAATTTTGTGTAGTCATAATGTTTTCAGTGTTCTATGAGATTCTACATAATCTGCCGTCCCAACATTTTCTCTGTCTGGAAACTTCCATATACCTTTATGCCTCACTGGGATAGTGTTCAGATAGATAAGATACAGAAAAGAATTTCAGAGAGGTATCAACCTGATCAGATGCAGAAAAGCACCAATTATGTGGTATTTGGGAGAGTAGATCAGACTGGAGAGATGAGTTGCTCTATAAAGGTAATGGGAAGAAATAACTTAGCTAGGATTTGATATGGTATGCAGAGATATTAAAGGTTCTCAGGTAGGAGAGAACCATATGATTCAAGGAGAGTTTTACAAAGATGAATGTAGATGTGAGTACATGTCAGACTGAAGTTGGAAGAGACAGGTGACAGAGAAGTCAGATAAGAGAGGGGTAGGTCAGGGATTTAGCTCAGTTGTCCCACTGCCTGCCTCACAAGCTCAAGGTCCTGAGTTCGATCCCTGGTACCAAAAAAAAAGAGAGAGGGGGGTAGGAGTGTGGTCCAGATAATAGTCCGCAGGAAGAAGATCTGATAGGAATAGAAGTGTTATGGTAATGGAGCATATACACTAGTTTGAAACAGGGATGTACCCCAGAAAATGGATTAAGACTAAAGATAGGAATCCTGAAAAATTCTAGTTCAGGGTATTTTGGTGAGATACAGCAGAGTAATGGTAATGGGACTCTCACATGCTGTTTATGGGAAGTGAATTGGTACATTTTTGAAATGAGAATTTGGAAATATTTTACAAATTTAATATATGAATATCCTTGAAACAGTCTCTTCTAAAAATTTATCTCATAGAAAAGTTTGCACAATTGAACAAGAACATATATTAGGATGCTCACTGATGTGTTGTTAAGCTTGTAATAGCAAATAATTGGTGTCAGCCTAATTGCCTATCACTGCATGGTTTATCTATATAATAAAATACCATGTTATTACTAAAACAGAATGAAATAAATCCATGCACACTGATGTAGATGTTTATATTAAGTAAAAATCCAAGTTAAATAATAGTATATCTAGTATGATCTCATTTTGCCAAAAATTGGATGTGCACACAGAAAAGTCTAAAATAACATATACAAAATAATAAAATAATAAAATAATGTATGTGGAATTGTTCATTGTGGCAATTTTTTGTGGGGGGGTTACTGGGGATCTAACTTGGGACCTTGCGAGGCAGGCGGCGGAACAACTGAGCTAAATCCCTGGCCACTGTGGTAATTTTTGATGAGTAGGATTTGAGTGGACTTTCACTTTATACATCTATACATTGTTTCCTAATGAACATGTGTTAGATTTGTTATGAGAATAATATACAGGAAAGCTCTTTTTAGAAAAACTGTACTTTTAGAAAAACTACTTACAGATTTTAAGAATGTCAGTCAGCCACTGATATAAGGTAAGATAATAAAAGTAGGATTGAAAGGCAGGAAAACATGTGATGAGCTTTTTACGGAGAGTGATATGTGATATATATGCTTATGAAGGCACGCTCTGGTTTGGTACTCCCTAAACATTCTAGTATTTTCTGACACCATGTTCCTGTTCCTCTCACATTATCCTCCTTTCTGTTCTTTGATAAAGCCATGCTTTCTCCCAATACATGCCCTTTGTATGCTCTCTCCTCTACCTTAAAGATCTTCCCACCACAGACCCTAACATACATACACCTAACATTTAGTTCACCTCCATTCTTAATTCAGACCACAGCTCAATTGTTACTACCTCATAGAAGTGATAGGGAACCCTTTTGGACCATGCTTGGTTCCTTTCTTTTATAGGCGTCTCAAGAAACTTTGGGAAAAGAGAAGGAAAGCAGAAAGAAATGTATACTTGAATGATATTTCTTTTTTATATATATGGACTGGTTTACCTGTTTCTCCTACTTTTATGTTTATTTGTTGTTCTTTGTAGATGTTTCTACTGTGGGGATGTAAGAAAAATCTTGAAATCATTTACAGATTGTAAAGCCCTTCAGTGTCCTCAAACTATCTCACTTTGGACAATTTTCCTCCAACAATCATTTCTTGAGCACTTTAATACAGACCAAGTTCTCTTGAAGGCCCTAGTGGGAATAACTTTATCTCCTACATTTACTTCTATATTCTCTTTTTTAGCACAAGCTCAGCTTGCCATTATGATTTTTCAATCCTCTGAGAATCAGAATAATCCAAGAAACTTTAAAATCCTAGTGTACAAATGTCACTCTCAGGATTCTGACTCTGTCGATCTGTGGTCAGGCCCTAAGTGTGTCTTAAATTTTCCCTAGGCAATGCTAATGTACAAGCAACATTGAGAGTCACTGGCCTATGCTCATCTCAAAAGGGAAACTATATCCAGAGAACTGGAGAACACTTGACTTCTGGAAATCCAAGCTTGGTTGACTCCACTGGAACGTTCCCTACAAGTGGTTTCTGAGACAATGTCAGACCTGTTTTAGTCACAGAGGTAGAAGCTAAAGACAGAAAGCCCTTGGGCCGGGGATTTAGCTCAGTGGTTCCGCTGCTGGCCTTGAAAGCGCAAGGTCTGGAGTTGGATCCCAGGTACCAAAAAAAAAAAAAAAAAAAAAAAAGACAGAAAGGCCTAGAAAGATGAAAGCTATAGAGATTCCTCAAAAAACTAAAACTAGAAATTCCATTTGACCCAGCTATTCCCCTTCTAAGTATTTTTATGAAAGAATTAAAGATATAATACTACAGTGATACATGCATACCACTGTTTATAGTAGCACAATTCATAATAGTTAAATCTTGTAAGTATATGTCCATCAATGGATGAATGGATAAAGAAAATGCAATATTTACACACAATAGATTACATAAAGAAGGATAAACTTGAGCCATTTGTAGGAAAATGGATGTACCTTGAGACAATAATGTGAAGTGAAATAAATCAAATACACAAGCTTAAATATCACATGATTTCTCTTATATGAGAAATCTCATATAAGAATTATCTTATATGTATTTTATTTAAAAATAAAGAGCAAAATAACAGATAAATAGTAGGAAGTAGGGAGACAGATCTTTCTCAAAGGGGAAGAGGGGGTACAGGAGATGGAGGAAGGGGGAAAGGAGGGAAGGGAATAAGGGAAGAAAAAAGGAATTGGAATATGTTATGCACATGTGCCAACTCCACACAGGAATGTAAACAATGCGTACTGCAAACATATAACAAAATAAAGGAGAAAATCAAGAGACAGGGAGAAAAGGAAGAGAAAAGTGATGAAAAAAGGAACTAAGGGGGCCAGGGATTTAGCTCAGTGGTTTCACCACCTGCCTCACAAGGGTAAGGACCCAAGTTCGATCCCTGGCACCAAAAAAAAAAGGAACTAAGATGTGTTATGTACATGTACTAACTTCCCACAAGGAATGTAAACATTATTTACTGCACACATGCACCTATAAACTAAAATTTAAAAAGAAGAAAAAAGTCAATAGGTGAGGAAGGTACTGAATTCAGGGTGATGTTTTGAGTGACCTGGTTGTAGGAACTAATTTGATCATTTGCACAGCTAGTTTAGAAACAGTCATTCGTGGAAAGAACCAGACCAAATGTCTGTGGGAACCTAGACTCATTCTATTCTCTGTTCTAAGTCTCAAAAACTTGTAAGAGCAAGCAAATATTATTCCAGGAGTTTAACACAAAGGGAATGTAAGGCCGTGGAAGGCATAGGCTTTAGTTTTTGGCACAGTCTAGCTGTCAGGATTCCTGACCCACAAACTCTAGAAGTTATCTGTAGTCGAAGAGGCTATCCCCAGTTGAAGAGACCCTAAAGCAGAATAATTGATCCCTAATCCTGGCTTGGTGATGAACCAAATAGTTGTGTTTCCCTGCTTAAATCATCTTTGCTCTCAAGGCTTTGGTTTCCTCAGATGAGGGAAATTGAGCTGGTCTTCAGCTTTAACAAGTGACGCTAGGTGGCACTCATGTAACTCCAGTGGGGAGTGGTTGGAGTTGGTTGGCTCCTTCTGTGCCTTAAAAGACCCAGGGATCTGCCAGGGACAACTGCAGATACAATGAAATTTTAGAAAGATTGCTTGGGTGTCCTTTGATTAAGAAGAGCTTCAGAATCTGTGAACACATGTTGTATTTTACCAGCTGCTTTCATTAGTTGTATGCTTTTCACTTCATGTTCTTTTCTTTTTTGTTATCGCAAAATTTAAAAAGTTGAATAGAAAATTATTTCTATGGCTTAGCTACATTTGTAACATTTGTATATAAAAGCATGTGGTGGTATTATCTTGACAAGTACTAAGCTTTCCCAGTCATGTGGCTGCATGAGTAACACTGTGTGTGTGTGTGTGTGTGTGTGTGGCCTTTGCACTGAGTAACATCCCTAGGCCCCTTTTTATTTTTCATTTTGAGACAGTATCTCACTAAGTTGCTGTTTTGCCCAGGATGGGCTTGAACTTCATATCCTCCTCCCTCAGCCTCCCAGAGTGCTGTAATTACAGGTGTGCACCACCATGCCTGGCTTTGCATGAATAAGAAAGAGATTCACTGTCCCAACACTGAGTTTCAAACAAATGGAATTCTTTCCTGTGATGAGTTGTCTGTCACTAGGTGGGATCAGTCTGACATGGTTCTTTTTCAATGTCTTGCTCCCCAAATCTGGTTTGTTCTTTCATCTGAAGTCCCCAGGGAAGTTCTTTGTGGTCTAGATTTATTTTGGGACTCCAATCTGGCTCACTCTGGCTTGAGAGCTCAACTCAAGGTAAGAGATTTGTAAGTCTCTATGATCCAATAGTGTCCCAAAGGGGAGACATTTTTCCATTGGCAGGAGTCATCAGAGTCACAAGTCTTGATTTTTCCTTTTATTCAGGGATCACAGGAGTAGCAGCTAAAGATTTAGCAACAAAAATAAACACAAAATAACTGATTTGGAGCTCTAACTGAGATCTGAGAAGAGATTTCAGATGTTTCATATTACTAATTCATCAAATATTACCTGCAGGACCTTTAAGTTGCATGAATTTCCTGGGTTCCAGTACAGTCATAACTTTCAGAGCTAAGGGTAGAATGTGATGTGGAGTTGGAGTTAGGGTAGGGATTGAATGTACATATGTGTATAAACAAGTAAAAGACTAGAAAGATCTAAAGCCACTAGCGGTAGTGGCATTGGGTGATTTTCACTGTCATATTTATAGGCTTCTATATTTTTGAAGTTTTATTTAGACTATGATTTTGTTTTGTGACTTATTTCAAAAGTGAAAGAAGAAAAAAGTGAAAAAGAATAAGTGATCATCAGATTTTAACTGAGTTATTTGTACATTACTTTATTTATGTAAAATAGCTATTTCCCTTGGATGTGGAATATATATGATGCTGGTTTGATCCACTGAAAGGAATACCTGAAAGACTCTTATTAACATTATTAAGACTGTCCTTAACCTACACAAAAGGAGCTCTTAAAATGAAAGTGGAATACAAATTTTAAAAATAATGTATAATTCTTTAATAAAAATAGAATACTTTCATCATGGGATTGGTTTTCTCCACATTGTTTTTACTTTTCATCATCATGCCCATTGTACAAAGCTTGGAAGATGTCCAAGCACTTTCTTTAGTGCTTTTTGTTGTCACTTATTATTCCTTTTAACATTCTAAGGTAAAGAAACTGAGATCAAAAGATTTGGAAAAAAGGTTCTAAAAATAGTTGTGTAAGCGCTGAAGGGTTATATAAGTGTTTTGGGTTTCCATTTTTCCTTTTATAAAGAAAAGAATGGGTGCTCTTACTAACTCTTATCACCTGGATTATTATAAGAATAAAATATGATACTGTGACAGGACTTAAAATTCTACAGGTGCATTATTTTGGGACACAGATGGTAAGATGGAGTTAGAAGTGGAAAAGTGGCAGAGTAACACCTGCAGAACAAAAGAGGAAGAAGCAGGATTGAGCAGGGGAGTTGTCAGCCTGCAATGCTTCCTCTAGCCCAACAGGGAGCATCATAGCAAAGTTGGCCACTTCCAAGAACCTGGTTAGCTTTTTTTACTTCGTCCTTCCTCAGTCATTGGTTGGGGGCTACACCATGAGCAGGTCAGCCTTCACTCTAACACAAAGCAGATCCTGAAGAAGCTAACATCTGGAGGTTGTCAGCTAGCCACACTTCTTGAAACTGGGTAGGAAAAGAGGGATCTGAGTGGCATATTTCATGTCTGCCACAACTGGCCATTAATATAATTTTTCTCAGGAACACTTGAGAAGGCTATGTTGTACCTCAAGATCATAAATTCCCTTTCTTTTACTACAAACTTCCACCCTTTGGTGTGTCCATTCTCCTTCTGAGCGCTGACCATGCTCTTTCCTACCTCCAGGACTCCTAACTCTATATTTCAATATATTTTTTAAATTTTTAATTTATTTTGATAAATAAAAATATAAAAGTTGTACATATTAATGGGGTACCATGTAATATTTAATATATGTATACATGACATAATGTTTAATCAGGTTAAACATACTTATCTCATCAGACATTTATCATTTTATGGCAAGAACTTTCAAAATCCTTTCTTTTGTTTTTTTGAAACATTGGTACACTATTGTTATCTGTAGTTGCCCTACTATGAAATAGTACACCAGAGCTTCTTGCTTCTATTAACTGCAACTAAATATACATTAATCAACAGCCCCCACATTCTCCATGGCCTCTGGTAACCACCATTCTATTCTCAATTTCTGTGAGATCAACTTTTTTAGATTCTTCACATGTGTGAGATCATAAAGTGCTTATCTGTTTGTGTCCACTTTTACTTAACATGATGACCTCTAGTTCTATTCATCACATCTGATAGGATTTCATTCATTTTTATGGCTGAATAGTATTCTGTTGAGTATACATACCACATTTTCTTTATTCACTCATCAGATGGACACTTAAATTGTTCTCATTTCTTGGTTATTGTGGATTATGCTGCAATGAGCATGAAAGTGCAGATGTCTTTTCCACATACTGATTTCATTTCCTTTAGATATATAACCACAACTGAGATTACTAAATCATGTGGTAGTTCTATGTTTAACTTTTTGAGAAGGTGTATACTGTTATCCTTAATATCTGTGCCAATTTACATTCCCACCAACAACATGCAAGGGTTTCCTTTTCTCTGCATCCTTACCAGCTCCTGTCATCTTTAGTCTTTTTGATAACAGTCATTCTCTTTGGGGTGGTCTTATTTCATAGTGGTTTTGATTTGCATTTCCTTACCATTTAGAGATCTTGAGTATTTTGTCTTCCTATTTGGACAAATCATCACCTCTTTCTGATTTTCTCTGTCTCGCTAGCAAGTTACACCACCTAGACTCAAGGGTCTGACATTTAATGTTGCCTTCTCTTGCTCTTTTGATCCTTTGTTTTTCATGCCTATGAAACTGATTTTAAATTGTTACCCCACTGCCATTTATATGGTACCAAATAGCTATGAATCATTTAAGAGATTAATAATGCCTTCGTTAATAGCAGTTTATGAACCTTTGTATATAAATCTCACTGTTTCTAAATTTTATGGTTACATCATGAAAATGTATCACTAATTAATTTGGATGACTCCATAATAGTTCTTTTTTTGGTACCAGGGATCAAACTCAGGTCCTTCTGCTTGAGAGGAAGGCGGCGGAAACACTAAACTAAATCCCCGGCCCCACTCCATAATAGTTCTAATGGTTTACCTATTTATATTCCTTTCAAAAATAGCCATGCTATTTCAAAGAGAATTAAACAAATATATCTTTTGAAATAGAAGGGCATTAACCAAATGGAAGCGTATGTTGAAAGTTTCCATTCAAGCAATGAAACCAAAACTGTCTAAAATAAGGGAGCTGAAGTAAGTGATCTCTAAGTGATCTTCATGTGGAAGAAAAATGTCTGACTCTAACCTTGAAGAAGTTTCATTAATATTAAAATAATTTTTGGAAAGTTGATCATTGATCTGCATCAAGACCATTTGCCCACCAACAAGGACCCATAATGACTTTAAATAGAACGTAACAGTCTTTTTTTTTTTTTTGTATTAAATTCTTTTATTGGTACATTGTAGGTATACAACACAATTACATTTCTCATTGGGAATTGTACCTTTACATAATGCATCTTGGTTCTTATTTTTTCCCCATTCCTAGCCCTCCCTTCACGCCCTCCACCCTTCCCTATTTACAAAGACTTTATTTCCATTTTTTCCATTTCTCAGCATTTTCTCCTTTCCCTTTTTTTCCTTTCCCCTGCCCCTCCCACTACCCCTACCCCTTTGGACCTTTTCTTCCTATTTTACATTATCGATTATTCATTCTAATCATTGGCACATTTTAGGTATACAATATAATGACATTCATCATTGGAAATTTGCACCTTTACATAGTCTCTCTTGGTTCTTATTTTTCACCCTTGCCCAGCCCTCCCTTCAACCCCTCCAGTCCTCCCTATTTACAAAGATTTTGTTCCTATTTTTCCATTTTCTCATATTAATCCCATTCCCTTCTATCCTTTCCCCTAGCCCTCCCACTTCCTTCCCCTTTGCCCCTTTTCTTCCTATTTCACATTGCCTATTATACATTTAGTCCTTATTTACACTTTCAGTTTCTCACACCAGAGAAACTATTCGAGAACATAACACTCTTGATATCAGCTCTTCTTGCCAGACATGGACAAGTCATTTGTATTGATTTAGATTTATATACCACTGACTCCTAAATGATACATGGGTGAACATAGAGTCTAGCACATAATAGGAATTGAACACATATTTGTTGAATTAATAAATGGAGTTTAAACTTTTTTTTTTGGTACCAGGGATCGAACTCGGGTCCTTGCACTTGTGCAGCAGGCAGCGAAACCACTGAGCTAAATCCCCAGCCCAAGTTTAAACTTTTAATAGGGCTTCATTTTCTATAAAAAATCTTTGGCACAGTTGTTTTAGAAAACAATAAAGACAGCATTTAGCAAGAATCACAAGAATGTGTAATAATCTTTGATATAGAAATACCACACTGTTGTAGTCAGCAGGATTTGGCAAGGGAATAACTTACAAGATTATTTTATGATAATTACCCAAAAAGTTAAATGCAAAGGAGTACAAGAGATTAACCACACACTTGAAGCCCAAAGGATTCAGCTGAGGACCTAGATCCTGCAGTTTCCCACACAAGTCCAGCTAAAGGCTTGGTTCCCAAGGCAATGTCCTCCTGGAGTCCAGCCAGTAGCCTCTAGCCCGTGGCAATGTCTCATGCTTATCTGTACTGAGGATCTGCATCTGGAAGGCCCAAAGGCCAATGGTGGAAGCCAGAAAATCTATGCTGGTGAGATGAAGGATTTGTGCCACCAAGCTGAGGGATCCACATTGGAGCCAGGAAGTGATGCTCATGGTGAAGATCAGAGCTCCCCTGATGAAAACAGCAGCCATTCCCAGTGACAGTGAGGCCCCAAGCTCTTTCTCTGATGAGAACAGCCTAGTTTACATCAGGGAAACCATCCGCAGCAAGCTTCTCTGAGAAAATCAATAGGCCAAGATCTTCCCCTCCAATTTTCATTTTATGGCTATTGGTAACAATTGTCAGGTGGATCCTCCATGCCCAGGCCACGCTGATTCGGTTTAGCTGGGCATCACAACCCACCACACACACCAAGGAATTTTTTATAAGGAAACAATCCTATAGGAGTAAGTGGTATTCTTGAAGATATTCTCAGCCTTATCTGTCATAGCCAAAGTACAGAAACAATCTTAAAAATTCAGGACTTGAGGGCTGGGGATTTAGCTCAGTGGTTTTGCTGCCTGCTGCGCAAGCGCAAGGACCTGAGTTCGATCCTCGGTAAAAAAAAAAAAAAAAAATTTAAAATTCAGGACTTTATCTTTAAAAGGTACTGCTCACCTGTTTCTTCCCTACCACTTCCTTTACCCTTTGTAAACATAGGGGTAGGAACATGACTTGGGGGATCAATCAAACTGTTCCATCTCCAGAGCACCCAATGTCTTTTGTAGAGATGACCAATAAATGTCCCTTCCTAGGACTATTCCTTTGGAATTATTTGGGAAGACCACCTCTTGCCTGAGGTCTACAACTGCAAATTAAATCCTGGCACTGTCACTCACATGGAGAAAGCTTGGCTGCCATAAGATCAATTAAGGACTACACACAGGCAGAGGCAAGAGATGAAGGGAGACAGACACTCAACTGACACATTCCTGAAAACATCCTTTGAACCAAGGATCTAGTTACACCTAATATATCTTCCTCCTATGACCACCTCAGTTTCACTAGTCATCAGGTCTATTTTTCTCAAACTAATTTGACTTTGCATAATTAAGAGTCCTAATTATCACATCCACAGAAAGAAATGCTATATTGCACACAATATATACTTTTTTACTCCTGATTTCTTTCACTCAGCATTATGTTTGTGAGATTTCTCCATACTATTGCATCTAGTTATGAATTATTCCTTTTTTTTACTCTGCAGCATTCAATTTTATGAAAAATAACACAATTGATTTATCAGTTTCTCTGTTGATGGCCATTTGGATGATTTTTCCCTTCTGGATTTTTGAATTAGAGACAAATATATGCATTTCTGTTGAGTATAAACATAGAAGAGGGACTGCTCAATCAGAGCTTGTATGGGTGTTTGACTTTAGTACATATAGCCAAACAATTGTTTGAAATAGTTGATCCAGTTATCCTTCTACCACTAATGTATGAGACAATTGGTTGCTACATATCCTTATCAACATGGATTGTGTCTGTTAGATTTAAGATATATATTATAATTTTATAATTTATAAATCTTCAGATTCAAGATGTTTCTCAATTTTACTTTGTTTCTTGTCTTGTTCCAAAGTAGTTTCAGTGACTCAGAAGGTAACATGGTAAAAGTAAGAGGTGGGGATTTAGCTCAGTGGCACCGCACCTGCCTTGCAAGCACAAGGTCCAGAGTTCAGTCCTGGGTACCAGAAAAGAAAAGATATAAAATCCTGAGTTCACATTCATTTAGGTGCCCAAACAAAATCATTGGTGCTGATAGGTCTTCCACTACCTCAGCAGCCATTATGTATAGTAGCTGCCCTCTTCCTATGGTGCCTTGCCCCCTCCCCTGTGTGACGTCATGCCAAGATGGTTGCTCCCACCAAAGAACAAACCCTTCTTCCCAGCATGCCCCTGGTCCCACCTAGAGAGTAACCTAATACTCGCTCACCTCCTACCACCTAGCAACGTCACTGGCTCCTCCACTCCCTGATCACTACCCCACTCAACCCCGCCTCAGCCCCTATGAACCACACCCCTGTCTCTATAAAAGACTCTCCCTGCCCTGGCCATGTTGCTTTTGTCTCTCCTTTGTTCAGAGACAGCCCGGCAGATCTATTCCCCTAATAAAGGCTTGTTGTGGCCTGGTCTGGTCTTGGTCTTCAGCACTTTTACCTGACAGGTGCCTTATGCACTTTGGTGCCTTGTAACTGCCAAGCTCAGGGTAGGGTTACAGGGAGATTCCTATGTGCCTGGCTTCTCTTACTAGGTGGAAATGTGAGACCAAAGTGACTCCATTTTGCTTATGTGAAACCAGAATGACTCCACTTTTGCCCAAAATGGAGTAGTCTCCTTTGTCCTCTCACATTAATGATTAAAATGTGCTTGATCTAGGACAAAAGATACAATCTGTAACAAACCAAAGTCCCTAAGTTAATTACTCAGCCATCTGTTTACCCAGGAAATGAACATCCTGGGCCCACTATCTGTAGGAACAGTCTGTTAATATGCTGACTGTCAATGCTGGGTGGTCGTGACCATTAGTCACCGTGTCTGCTGACCATCAATACGTGACAGTTGCCCACTAACCTTTGTCCTTCTTTTTTTTGTAAAACCTATACGTAATCACCCCTTACCCCTGATGAGTTCACCCAATCAGAAATGTACACTTCATGCATGTCAAGCGCTGACCAATCATTGTAACTGCTAAGTAGAGAATCTCCAAACCTCGCTGTAACCTCTATAAAAACCCCACTAATTTGGAACTCGGGGCTCTCAATCTCGATCCGCTGTGTCGGTGACAATTGAGAGTCCCTGCTTAAGCTTGAATAAACGACCCTCGTGCCCTTACATCGGAAATGGCCTCCTGGTGGTCTTTGGAACCTCACAATCTGGGCACAACAGAAACAAAGTGGTACTTCTTAAAAATGTTGTGTCACTTAGAGTCCTTATGAGAAGCCACATGTTGCCCCTGCCCCCTTGGTGATTGTCCTCTGTCCTATCTTGTGGTTGGTTTATTTTCCCGCCAGAGAGCAAACACGTGGTGCTTACTTCTGATGTGTTTAATGTCATTTTGAAGCTTCAGGATACTCAAGACCAGCTCTACCTTCTGCGTGGCAGCTACCTCACCCTTCCAATTTTGGATTCTATATCTACATATCTAGAGACATGTAAAGTTTTTGAGACTTAGGATATTGTTACTTCAATGTAACCACTGGAGAAGTGACAACAGCAGTTGCTAAGTGCCACATTCCCGATGCTGTTTGGGGACTAATTTGCAAACATGTTTGAATCCCCCGGTGAGGACCTTGGGCAGTTTTGGCCAGTTGTCTTCCACCCTACCCTTTGGTTCCTCCCCAAGGTTCATCTGGGACCATAGACACTGCAAGACCTTTCCATGTTCTAAAGGGCTGGAGCCATGGCTCTCAGTTGGCCAGCTGCTGTCCTCTGCACAATCAAGTCTGCCAGTGCACGCATCCATGCCTGATGTTTACACTGTGTAAAATTTCATTCAAGAAGATTCCAAGGAGCAGTCCTGCCAGATGTAGTCAAAAGTAACTGCTTCCATAGTTAGGCCAAAAGTTCCACTGGATGTCATTAATGTGTTTGTCTGTTATAAAAAAATTCTGTTGTTTTTTGGGGGTTTTTTTCTGCATGAGTCTGGACAGCAGCAAAAGTTTCTATAAAAACCAAATGTGTTCATTTTGAGAATAAGTAACTTAGATTTTCACTATTAAAAAAATTTTTTTTCACTGTGGAAGGTCCCTGTTTTCCATCCTAGGGGGAAAGCCCATGGAGCACAACGGTTATTGGTGTCTGTTTTTGTTTCATCTCTAAATTTATCCTTTGTGGGATTTGGTAGAATAGTGAGTACTGACAGACTGTAGCAGTGTGCCGTATTTTTACAGTGGAAATGGTAGTAACATACGATTTGTGCATAGCTCTGTAAATAGAGGATAGTAAACCACAGCTGACATTTGCAAAATGTTTTTGTACTTTAGAATTTCTGTATCAAATAAAATGTTTTAAGACTCTCAAATAAATAAATAAATAAATAAATAAAAATCCTGTGAAAGCTATTGTACTACTGGCAGCTTTTCTTCAGATTGTTGCTGCTAGCTAGGGTAGCCTTAAGCAAGGTCTTTGTTAGTCCAAATAAAAGTGAATCCAAAAGCCAGACTGAAATAAGGTTTTCTAATTTCACTTGAGTGTTTCTTAGAAATGCTAATTAAGCCTTTTAGTTCTCCAAACAGCAGACAGATTCCTCCCAATTTGGAGAACCTGGAGGAGCTGAACTGTATACCACTGGCCAGGAAAATTTAGCATTCAACAAACACACTCACTTGAAATGCAAATCTAATTTTCTATGCAAAGTTAGTAATCTAAACACTAGAGACAGAACTCATCCCATTTCTTTCCTGTCAACTGTCTAACTTCTCTACATCTCCTATTATGAGCACTTTTGAGTATTTCTTTTTTTCTTCCCCCATACCAGGGATCAAACTCAGGACCTTGAGCTTTCAAGGCAGGCACAGCACCACTGAGCTAAATCTCAGTCTGAGAAATGTTTTGAGAGAAAAGAGGAAGGCATGAGACTACAACAATGGTTATAGTTAGGAGGAGACCAAGAACCATTGTAGATCTATTCTGTGATCTGACAAAAAATGATGACATGCTGACAACTGTAGGACTGAGGCAAGAGTTTAGGACCGGTGTAAAGTGGACAAACAACTGTTTGGAATATGTCAAAGGTCATAAAAACCTAGAGGACATGAACAGAACAAAAGACCCAAAATGAAACCATGGCTCCTAAGCATTGTAGCTGGAACCAATCAGAAAGCTATATTTTTCTCAGCATGCAGAAAGCTGAGGCAGGAGGATTGCCATGAATTCAAGGCCAGTGTGGGCTACATAGTGAGTTCAAGGGTGGCCTGAAATACATAGTGGAAGTATTACAGATAGGTAAGTTAATTAGATATCTTGTGTGCAGTTAGACTGGACCAGCCCTCCAGGAGCCAACACAGTAAGGAGCTAACATGGAGAACAATTGAGACATATTCACTGTTTAGCATTATAAAAAGGAAAAGAAGTACTACTTCCCCTAGAGATAGATGGCAGTGATTGATATTCTAAATGGAAAATTCCTTGTATGTGATTTGTCTTCCCTTTTGATCCCCATTTAATCAATATTACCTGGGTGGCTGTACTTGTAATCTTTTTTTTTTTTTTCTTGGTACCAGGGGTCCAACTCAAGACCTTCCACTTTTGAAGCAGGTGCAGCACCACTGAGCTAAATCCCCCGGCCCTGTACTTGTAATCTTATTGGTTGGTCATGGTTTTGTCCCACCTCATCCCTACCTTGTAAATTTCCATTGGGTCTTATAGTTTTGTCCCACTTTGTACCCGGCTCCCCAGATGGCTTTGTTGTATAAAAGATCTTTGAAACAAGGTTGGGCAACCCACTTTCTGGTCCCCCTTCTGTCTCTCTTTAGGCAGAAGCTTTCTTTCTCTCCATAAATCTTTCCTACTCTTAACCTCTGTTGTTCCTAGAATTCATTCTTTGATTTTAGAGAACATGAACTCACATTTTGGATATCTAGTAGGTTTGGGAGTTACATCTCTTGCCCCTATATCATTTTGGAGGAATTCCACTGAGATTTTACTTGTCGGAGGAAAGAGTTTGCTTTTGTTCCATAGGTTCTAACTTTGGTCTTTTTGCTTCATAGATTGCTACTTTTCATTTCATAGGCTCTGGCTATTTGTTTCATATATTCTGGTTTTTGTTTCATAAATTGTGGCCTTTGTTTTGGCTTTTGTTTCAAAATGACAAGGGGTTTCATGTAACTGATATTCATTGTTATTTCATGGTGTACTAAATATCATTCATGCCTTCTGGGTGTACAAGTCTTCTAAGATATTGTTTATGGTAATGATCTTTTTTGACTCAGGTATCTGCCTTTCTCTTGAAGTCCAGCTACTTGTGATAAGAGGTACATGTCAAGCCAGCATGAGAAAAGCACTCAAATAGTAGTTTTCTTAAAAACTTATGTGATGTATGTTATATGTGTCACCACACTTAGGGATGTTCAGTCGCCAAACAGTTGAAACAATGTCACACACTAAAATTAGAGGCTAGACATTATGAACTCCTAAGGTGCATTTATAGGCCGATATGTATGTTCTCTTTAGATGGCATCCTACTAAAGGATAACAAATAAGAGTTTTCTTTATGTCATTTAATGTCTTGGGATCAGATGGAGGTGTTTGACTGAAAGACTATTCTATACTAAGATGGACATGTTACAAAGATGTCATCATGATTGTCATGCTAAACTACTACGTGTGGCTCTTGATCTTATGCTTTTCTATATAATGTATAACTTGTCTATTAACATTCTGCAGGGATTCAATCCACTATTAAAATGACCATGGTTGATAAAATATATTTTAAAAGTGGTTAATGTCCAGATAAAATTATAATAGTTAAGCTCACTGCTCCTACTAAAATACTTATGTCACTGATCTTCTCTTCTGGGTGTTCAACAACTTAAGTTTGAAGACCAAAACTAGAAAGGTAACTGGGCTAAGAGGACAGCCAATATTTTGGCCTTGGCCCCTCAAGGTCAACAAAGATCCAGGATACAAGGGAACCTTTCCTACAGGAGCCTACATCTTTGGTAAGTCACTCAATCTCCTGAGCAGGGAGATTGCTGGACACCAGATGACAATTGTATCGTGTGCTAAAGGAGGGTCACAGAGGGAAAAATCTCCCATGCTCTCACTGAAGGCAATATGGTCAATCAAGGCCATGACCCATCCTGATGGCTGACACTGACAGGGGAGCTGAGCAGCTCTATGCATGGTTTCAAAGTAATGCCTGAGGAGACTTAATTGACCTTGATAGATAGCAAGAGGTTCATACTGATTTGACACAGGTCTCACTTCTGTTGATCTTAAACACCCAACAGAAAACAATAACCAAAAGAGGTATAAAATAATGCCATAGTAATGAAGATAGATATAAAAAGGGGCTCCAGTCACTGACCTCTTCTGGCAGTTTCCAGCTACACCAGTAGCTGACCATGGTTGTGGATCATTAGGAAAAACTATGGTAGAATCTATAAGAGCTCAGGTAGTGTTTTATATTTCTCAGTGAAATTTCTTCTTCAAATTGTCTCTTCTTAGAATTAAAACTTATGACAAAGTATTAGACTTATAGATAACCTCTATCAATGAAAGAATCTAAGAGCCAGCAGGTTACAATCATTATTTCAATTTCCAAGTGTGACTTTCTCCCCAACCTCCCCTCTCATTCTAGTGTGCTCATGCTTAGATTATACATGCTCTAATTTCTTAAAAGTTTTGTTTATTCTTGCCTAGAGGCTGCCAAACTCTAAGCATTCATACAAATGGAACCAATGACAAATGCTGTAGACTTCTTTTGCTGGGATCCACTAGATTGATCTTGTAAACAGCTTATAACTGCTAAACTGTACAATAGGACTTCTGTGTTGGGATTCTGAAGTCCCCTGGACCTTCTCCTTATCCTCTTTGTGGGAGGCTATTACTAGTTCCTCCCAGTGGAAACCCTTGTTGGCTATATTCACAGCAGTCCTGCTAACCTTATTATTTACCCCATATATTCTTAACTGTTTCTTTGGCTTTTGTCTCCTCCAGACTCAAAGCTATATGGCTACCAAGATGACAATGCCTGGCACCTATTGAGGGCCTTTAGATAGGCTGTAGAGTAACTAACTGCTGATGACAACTACATCCTTCTTCAGCTGGAAGTAGCCAGAACCTTCTTCACCCTTTGCCCCCTCACAGCAGTTAGGGGTACTTCTTCAGAGGAAGGAGTATTATAGACAGGTAAGTTAATTAGATATCTTGTGTGCAGTTAGACTGGACCAGCCCTCCAGTAGCCAACACAGTAAGGAGCTAACATGGAGAACAATTGAGGCACATTCACTGGTTAGCATTATGAAAAGGAAAAGAAGTACTACTTCCCCTAGAGATAGATAGCAGTGATGGATATTCTAAATGGGAAATTCCTTGTATGTGATTTGTCTTCCTATTTGATCCGCATTTAATCAATATTACCTAGGTGGCTGTACTTGTACTCTTATTGGTTGGTCATAGTTTTGTCCCACCTCATGCCCACCTTGTAAATTTCCATTGGGTCTTATAGTTTTGTTCCACTTTGTACCTGCCTCACCACATGGCTTTGCTGTATAAAACATCTTTGAACCGTTGGTTGAGTGGGCAACCCACTTTCCGGTCCCCCTTCTGTCTCTCTCAGGCAGAAGCTTTCTTTCTCCCAGTAAATTTTTCCTACTCTTAACCTTTGTTGTTCCTAGAATTCATTCTTCAATTTTAGAGAGCATGAACTCGCCTTTCAGATATCTAGTAGGTTTGGGAGTTACATCTTTTCCCCCTATATCAGAAGGAAGAAAGGATGGAAGGAAGGAAAAACAAAAATAAAGAGGATATTTTCAGTCCCTCACTTGAAGCTGTTGCTATTTGCAAAAACAATCAGAAAAGTGCTATTTTCAATTGATTTACATCTGATGGAAAGCCAAGTGAGTCTTTTGCTAGGGAAGTTAAATCTGGAGCCAGACCAAGTGAGTTTTTGATAGGACAACTGTCCGAACACCTTATTTGGAGGAAGAAGAAGCCAATCCAGGTATTTTGGATACAAAATACCCTTTTCCCTTATCCTTGGGATGGTTATAAGTCTGTCCACCACCTCTCTTTCGCCCTTAGAGTTTACCTTCTTTCTTCCTTCAATAAATGTACACTTTCAGTACTTGCTTCAGCAGCACATATACTAAAATGTACACTTTCACTGCCTTTTCTGCATTCTTGTCCAATTCTTTGTTTAGGACACCAAGAACTTGGAAAGAATCCCAGGAGACCCTCAATCTGGTAATAGGACTAGTTGTTATCTTCCTTGTCATTCCTTATAGTTACTGACCCTAACCTTCCTTACTGTCACCCTCATTTTGTTCTGTCACCCAATCTATTAAACCCTGCTTCCACTGGAAAGTGTTACTCTGGGATTCTATTTTAATTAATTAATAAGACATATTTACAAAATTCAGTCCACCCTTGGACAGTGCGGAGAATAGGGATGCTGATCATCCCTTGTACAACTGAAAATTTGAGTGTAAGTTTTGACTCTTCCAAAAGTTAACAGCTAGTTCCCTGCCATTGGTCAGAAGCTAAGTAGAACATAGTCTTACATGTAACCACTCCCAAGATGATTATAACCTGCATGAATTGCAAGCATGTACTAATAAAAAAAGAACATAGTCTATTAATGTATACTTTGTACAATGCATTATATGCATTGGTGAAAAATATGGAAGAATTGTGAGAGACACAGTTTACTGGAGAGATGAACTGATTAGCATCATGCTGCCTTTGAACCAGGGACTTGGAACATTTGTATTCATCAAGGTAGAACCAGCAGGAAGTGGCTACACAAAAATTATTACAGTAATACAGTATATACTTTTAATTTTATGCAGTTCTGATTTGATACTGCATTTTAAAATTTGTGTACATTTCTCTCAACAGCAAATGGTACCATGTGCACTATATTGGCAGTTTAAAGTAACCATGGGCTGCTCTTGCGGGTAGGGCTGCTTGTCTATTGTTTTTTTCTGGGGCTGCCAACTCTCTCCAGACTTATCTTGTATTTGCATAGACAGGTCCCCTTCCCTGGGAGCTGGGGTGAGCATTCCAGACTACTTTGTACTTTTCTCTGCATTGTTTTCAGTTTCTCCAGCTTCTCTGTGATTTCTAGTTTTCCTTTCAGCACTTTCTTGATTCCCAGCACTTCTTCTTTTTCTCTTTGCTCAGTTATTGTTTTCTAGGTGTACAGATTGCAGGTCCTGCAGAGGTTTTGATAAGCTGCTAGTTTTTGTTCCACCATTTTCTCCTATATCCTCATCACTTCTGACTGATGTATTTCCATCAGGCTTAGGTTTTGTCTCTTCAGGGCTTCTCTTCTAGTTTTTTCAGGGCTTTTAAAAAATTTTCTCCATGTTTTCTTTTCTTTTCATTCTTTTATCCCTCACTTCATAGTTTTTCTTTGGTTGGCTGTTTTGTTTTATTTCTGTAGAACATCTTTCCCAAGAACCAGTTGAAATGGTATATCTTTTTTTTTTTAAGACAGGGTTTCACTCTGTAGTTCAACTCATGGTGATCCTCCTGCCTCAGTCTCCCAAGTGCTAGGATTACAGGTGTGAGCCACCATGACTGGCTAAAATAGTATTTCCTAACCATTTTCCTCTGTCTTCAGCTTAACTGACTTCTAACACCTTGCACTTTTTTCTCGAAGGATCTCATATATGTAACTTTATTTTTCCAACTTAGCCAATGTTGTCTGATCATTATTGCTTAAATTCTGTCTTAGCTACTTTCCTGCCACTGGAATAAAATACCTTGCAGACACAATTTAAAGAAGGAGAGGTTTATTTTGTCTTATGGTTTCAGTCCATCATCAACTGGCTCAAAGGCATAAACAGGATAGCAGAGGGGCATGGTGGAGGGGTGTGGTAAGTTGTGCTCAACTCATAGCAGTCAGAAAGCAGAGATGAAGAAAGAGGATGGGGACAAAAATACACACTTCCAGGTCACACCTCCAATGGCCCATATCCAACTAGGCCACACTTTCTAACAGCACATTCAGCTCCACTCAGTGATAAGTATAGTTCCTCCATGATCCATCCTCCAAACAAATGAGGCTTTTGAGGGACAATTTTGATCAAAACCATAAAGACTCATGTCCAGTTTATGATGCAAAATATATTTAGTCCATTTCTAAGATTTGCCAAAGTCTTAATATTTCCAGTATTGCTGAAAAGTCCAAGTCACTTTTAGCTGTGAGCCCCAGGAAAAGTCAAAAAGAAAGTTAAGCACTTCTAACAAAGAATAGCACAAAGTAAACATTCTCATTTCAAAAGGGAGAAGTAGAGGTATAGTAAGAAAAAAAAGTAAGACAAAAGTAATATCAAAACCCCAAAAAGCAAACATTGTATCCTATAGTTCCATGTACAGCACCCAGGGCAAGATGTAGTGAGACATTAGTTTCAAAGGCTTGGGCAGCCCTGCCTCTTTGGCAACATTGACTGCAGCCCACATGGCCTCTCTCTTTGATGGCTCTACTCACTTCCTGTGACTTACCTTAGTAAACATTCTCCACTCCTGACATCTCCAATTTCCTGGGACCTCTACTTCCCTTTTGACTTTACTTTCGAAGCCTTCCTTACTGCCCTTTCAGGGGCATACTGCCTTGTCCTCCTTCTGAAATCTGGGTGGAAGTTTCCTTGACCCTCTAACTCTTGCATTTTGCATGCCTGTAAAACCAGAACCATGTGGATGATGTCAAGGTATGCCATCAACTCGAGCAGTAGCCAGGTGCCATTGGATCATGGCTGCAGAGGCCTCTGATAGCTGAGCAATGTGAGACAAATTCCCGGGAACCAATTCTCTGGGTAGTCCTTCTCTAGCAGAAGGCCCAGAGGTTCTCTTCTCGAATGAAAGATTTATAGTTTTGTGCCATTGAGCCTGTTATGAGTGGGGTCTTGCCCATTCCTGAGATGCCTTCAAGCCATCTTTCCTATTGTCTTGATGCAAAGTACTTGGATTCTTTTTAATGTTAATCTCTTCAGCAACCATGCTGTCCTTTGCCCCAACTTTCCAGGTACCTTCTTTCTGATGAAATGAAAAATTTTTCAAATCATTCAACTCTGCCATTTACAACCAAGAAGCAGAGAGCAAAAGAAGGAGTTGTGGACAGGGATACACACTTCCAGGTCATGCCCCTATTGGCTCCACATCCTAACAGAACGTTCAGCTTCTGAACTGATTAATGGGTGAATTCACTGAGGAGTTAGTGCTCCCATGATCCAGTTGCCCTCCAAACACATAAGGCTTTTGTTGAAATAAATCATAACTTCTGTTTAAAGTGAACCTGAGCCAATAAACCTGGAGAGTGAACTGCTCACCTCTTGCTTTGGCCCCTTCTTTCCACCAAGGCTTAGAACTTTCAGGTTTGTTTGTCATTCTCACTTTGCATGCATTATCCCCCTCTCTCTACCTCTACCCTTGCTATTTAGAGATTTATTACAAATATTTGGTAAGAAGGTAGTGGACATTTTCTATTTATTCTTCCATATGTACAGGGCAAAACAAGATCAACAGTTTAGCAGATTTGTAGAATATACTTTGTGAATCCCAAAACTTAAAGTGCCTAAGAATTACTGGGGTATTTCAAATGCTGGTTTTCAGGCCCCACACTTATAGACTTTGATTCAGTAGTTCTGGCCCACTGTCTTAGAGTCTGAATTTAACAATCAATCCAGTTGATTCTAATAGTTTTGATTTTGATTCTAATAGTTAATTCTAAACAGTTTTGAGAAATTGTTTTAAAAAATAAACTAATGGGGCCGGGGATTTAGCTCAGTGGTTCTGGTGCCTGCCTTGCAAGCACAAGGTCCTGACTTCAACCCCCGGTACCTCAAAACCCCCACAAAAAATAGACTCTAATGTGTTCCCATTTTAACAGACATGCAAATATCTACATGATTGAGTGGTAAATTTATGCCTGGCCCCTGTCTTCATGCTGATCTCTCTCTCTCTCTCAACATTTTTAGGGAAGTTTTCAATTTATCAAAAAATTTAATAAAAATATGGAGAATTCCCACAGGCCCTCTAAAAATCCCCTGTGTTGTACCCATTCATCCCTCCTTTTAAGTCCTAGAAAGCTCTGACCTTTTTACTATCCTCATAGTTTTGTCTTTTCCAGAATGTCATTACAGTTGGAATCGCAGTATTCAGTTTTTTTAAGATCAGCTTCTTTCATTTAGCAACATGCATTTAAGCTTATTCCATGTAATTTTATGGTTAACAGCTCATTTCTTTCCAATGCTGAGTTGGAATGAATATAATAAATAATATTTCA
>NW_004624789.1:13606543-13619634 GCF_000247695.1 Heterocephalus glaber | reverse complement strand
GGGGGTGCTTCTGGCACCACACAGCTCACCTTCTCTGACCTAGGAGCTTGGGATAGCAGCGAGGGAGCTTCCTTCTGGGTGCTGGGACCGGCTGAGCTTCACTGCCCTAGGAGCCTGGGATGGAGGTGGAGAGCTTCCTTTGCCTTTTCATTTTTTAATAGCACCTTTCATAAGCAAGATTTAATTTTAATGAAGACTAAATTATCATATTTTTCTCTCATGGATTATTCTCTGATGTTATCTGAAAAGTTATTTCCACCAAACCCAAGGTCATCTAGATTATTTTCTGGCATTTTATAGGTTTACATTTGGGTCTGCAATACATTTTTAGTTAATTTTTATGAAATAGTTCTTTTCAAAGTAAAACACTGACTTACTCTAGCACTGCTGGCCCTTTTCCTATTCCTCCTTTTCTCCCTTACATTTTTACTATAGAAATTTAAAACCACATATAAAAATAGGAAAAAAAGGGGCTGGGGATTTAGCTCAGTGGTTCTGCTGCAAGGTCCAGACTTCGATCTCCAGTACCAAAAAAAAAGGAAAAAAATAATATAATAAACCCCCAGCTAACAATAGTCAACCATTAACACCCTTAATAGTCTACATGTTATCAATTTTATTTCATCTATCTATCTATCTATCTATCATGTGTTTGTTTTACTGGGGATTAAACCCAGGACCCTCTCATGAGCTACATTCCCGACATTTTCAGAAAATCTTTTTATTTTGAAACAAGGTCTCACTAAGTCACTATGTTGTCCAGGCTGGGCTCAAACTTGGGGTCCTCCTGTACTACTCTTCCATTATTTTATTTGTTTTTGCTGAAGTATTAAAAAGCAAATTCTAAAGCCAGACATAGTGGTGCATGCCTGTAATCCCAGAACTTGGGAGGCTGAGGCAGGAAGATCATCATGAGGTCAAGGCCTACCTGGATTACATACTGAGTTCAAGGCCAGCCTGCACTACAAAGTGAGACCTTGTTTTAAAAACAAAAACAAAAACAAACAAAAAGCAAATTCTAGGCATCATTAACTCAAATGAAAACATGACTATGATTACTTTTATCACAGTAATTAATAATACAGTAATTGCTACTGTCATCTATCTCTTAGTAAATTTCCATTGTTCTGATGTCTCTTAGTTCTTTCTTAGCCCAGATGCATTTGCTTTCAGGCTGTCCCAGTAGAATGTAAGTGTTCCATATATTGCTTTATTCCTATACTTCACTGGGATTGAGGGGCCAGGAATTCTCAAACAAGGACTAAGAAGAAAGCAGAGGTTTTGACTTGGGCTGCTGACAGAGAAATCTTTATTAATTTTTTGAAAATGATATTATTCAAGAGACACACAGGGAGATGAGTGGTGGTAAGAGGAGGTACTATAATGAAAGTAACCCCCAGAACATTAGGTTTATCCCAAAATCCTTTCCATGAATCAGTTAATCTTTTCCATTTTAGTTTCAGGAAGGATATCTGACCCCATGAAATTAGAAGTCCTTTCCTACATTTGCCAAACTGCTAACACCAGTGAATATTCAGGCAAAAACTCCAAATTTGGAGCTCTGCTGACCATAGAAGACTCTCTGAGTTATTGCTCTTGAAACCTTCCCACAGCTGTCTCTGGAGAGAGAAGCGTGGGATCCAGGTTTCTTGGATGAGTTGCGGTCAGTTTTTTGAGGATGTGGTTGATCCCAGAAAATACATAGCTAATTTATAAGAGACTAGGAAGAAGGCAGCTGCCTTGGGAACAACATGTTAAGGATTCCAGAGGTCAATAAATGACTTCAGTTCATATAAGCAAATTTCACTGGTGTGAATAAAAAAGCCTCCTTGAAGCTGTAGTCCATCTAAAAGCCCCTTTTGATGCTATTTCAACTTTTAGACAAAAGAGGTTAAAGACAAAAATCTTAAAATATAGACTCTCCGCATTGGCTGAGAGGATGTTGGGGAGTTGGGACTCTTTATTCTGCTGGCACTAGTTCTGATCCTATGATTTAACCATCATTTTTAGTTTAACAGAGCTCAAGAGGGATGGATGGATATGGAGATATATATATATATATTTGTGGTAGAACAGGAGGAAGAGAATTATTTTCACAATTTTTGAGTCTCTGGAAGCCAATAAATCACAGAGCTCCAGAGTATCTGTCTTATTCCTTCTCAATCCCTCTTCAAGATCATGCATTATTTCATAAGACTGGAATGTGACAGAACCTATTTTGAATCTTCCAATGATTCCTTCATTTAGCCTTTCTGAGAACCAGGGTTCATAAGAAATTATACAACTGGGAGTCACCCCCAGTTCACTAGACTTTTGCAGGCCTGGTTTCAAAGAGGTCAGTGTCTTCTTAAGGGCCATGTGCAGGCTCCACTGTGTTCTCAGGAGAATGAAATCCTTGTGCTAAGAAGTTATCTACAGAGCATCCTTGACAGTTCTATTAGCTGATGTAGTAAAATTTCTGTGGCTATATAACTTTTTGAGCACTTAAATAATGGAACTGTTTTAGTGAACCCAATAAACTCTAATTAATGAAATTTTCTGCTGATATGGAAAAAATTCATTTCAAATGAAACTAGCAAGACTGGACATTCGCACAAATAAGTATGCTGCCCTGACTCTTTATAAAATGGTGCAGCTGAAAGCTTTGACCATCTTCCCTCTATCTCCTTTACTGATAATCTGGTTTGTTCAAATACTCAGCACAGGTCCAATGACCCACTCAGAAATCATTTTTGGTATGTACTACTATTTCAAATTCTAGGCTGGCATGTTGATCCAGAGAGAGGGAGAGAGAGAGAGAGAGAGAGAAGCACATAGTTTATCATTTTAACAATTTTAGAGCCTACCATCAGAACTGGGTCCCTTGTTTATTCACCAATGTGAAGGTAAAGTACATATCTGGCATTCTGACATGTTATCATGTGATATGGGCTTGCACAGAAGGGATGGAGTGTGAGGACATAACTCCTGGAAAGGTAACAGATCTGCCTTACCCCATTATTGTAAGAATTAAATAAAGCAGTGTAGATAAGGCACATCTAACTGACTAGGCCTACAAGGTTCAATCCTCATTAGTTTTTTTTTTATTTGTTTGTTTCATTTTTCTCCTTTTCCTTTTCAGTTTTTCTTTTTTATTTTTCACATTTAAGAGAAAGAAATCCAAAAGTATGGCTCACCCCACCCCCGCTCGGATATAAGGGCACTGCTTGTCTCTTCCACCCTAACCTACTCATTGGAGTTTCATAGCTCTAATTTCCACAGACTATTTGGCATTGCCTTGACTTTTCAAGAAAACCCCTAAACTTCAATTGAGTAATACATTTTTTTTTTTGGTACCAGAAATCAAACTTGGGAACTTGCACTTGCAAGGCAGGCGGCGGCACCACTGAAGTAAATACCCTGCTCGAGTGACACATTTTTATGGCTAGTCCATAGATGTCAATCATGATTAAAAAAAATCCTGAGAAATCCTTATAAATAAGAGGAAAAACTCGAGTATACAATTTTTACGTTAGCCTACATTGAAAATCATGTTTCAGTGGAGTGAAGCTCTTTCCATAGAGAAAAGAAGCAAGAAGCACCCCAGCCCAAGTCTGTACTGACTGCTGGCTATGACCATCACAAGATATTTCTTTCCATCAGAGCAATGACTTCAATTTTTCCATTCCAACTGTGGTGAAAATGAATAAGGAAACTGGATCCTGCCTCTGCAAGCAGGATACAGGCTCCACACTAATCAAAAAAGGAAGAGTCATTGTTAGACAATATTTCATTTCTCAGACTTTGAAGAATTCCTACATTTGTCAGAGTAGCTCTGAATCATTTTGTGGCTGCCACAGGATTAGAACGGAGATATTGTACAAGCATGAGTCTTTGCAAGAAAGTTTCTTTTTCCTCCCTTCTAAATGAGCTGGCTTTGCTGTTCTGAGTCACTGTAATTCAAATCTCATAATTTTACCTTCTTCCCTTCTAATCATTTTACCAGATAATAATTTTAAGGAGGAAAGGGTTGCAATTTTTAAAAAAGAGTGGGGGCACTCACGTACCCTCAAGTGCATGTAACTATGAAGTGTCAATAAAGTATTGGCACGATAGCCAAATGAAAGGAGAATGAAGTTTTGGGAACCTGTGTTTGCCAAACCAAATCTGGATGGGTAGTGGAATTGTGAACCAGTTCTGGTGAAGGGGACTTAACAGCTGAATCCCCGAGTGACTCTCCTGGCTCTGAGATGGAGGAATGGACTTCCCTGTGTCTTACCCAGCAGAGAAACCAGCAGAAACTACTCTGTAGTACAGTCATCTAAGAACACTCAGAGATAAAAATGTTGACAACCACAGGCCACAGTGCTTTGAGATTCTGTTGGACATAATGCAGAGGAAAACCACCAAGAAGCTGACTGAAGCTGGTTTTAACATTTGGTTAATAAAGCCTATACCATGAAACACAGCAGATGAAAAACCAGCATTCATTAGGAAGGCTTTAGTGCAGGCCGGGGAAGATGATGTTTTGTCCAAGACAGTGGGTGTTCTGATATAGTTGTTTTGGGATTACACAGAGGGAGTTGGAAGCCTGATCCTGCCCTGTGGGAGAATTTCCTTTTTCCATTTGGAGAGGCCAAACTGACCTACAGGAAACTGACAAAAATCCAAATAAGGAGAACATGGGATCATGAAAAATGGTGGGGTGAGTATGAGCAGGTATAGAAGGACACAAAGATCTGTGTGAGATGAGATCCCTTCACAGCCGGCTTATGTTGATATCCTCAGCATTGTGAATTTGTCACAAAAGATAGGGGTTGTATAAGTAAATTTCAATAAAGGTCAACTCTGTACTCTTATTCATTTATCATTTCATCTTACTTAGTTTTATATCTACTGTCTGCCCATGCATTTAAAATTCTGAGTTTCTAAACAATCACACTCTCATACACACGTGTGCTTCCACATCCATATACTCAAGCATATACTCATATGCTTTCACTTGTTTTTGCTTTTTTCTCTTGATCTCACATTCACTTTTTTCTCTTTTCTCCAACATTATTGCCAGAAGTTGGAGAAAGAACTAGAGTAGCACCCACTTTCTCCATGCCTTCACCATCCAATTCACAAAAACCCAAAGATGAATCAGGTGTAGTGATGTGCACCTGTAGTTCCATTCAGGAGGCTGAGGCAGGAGGATAACATGCATTCAGGCATTTGAGACTAGCATGAACAGCATAGTCACACCTCATCTGAAAAAACAAAATTAAAGAAAAAAGACAACACACACACGAATGAAGAATTAGAAAAAGTGGAGAAAGAAAACAAAAATATGATTGGAGCTGAGGGTAGAGGGGTCAGATAGGAGAGAAAAAGGAAATCAGAAAAGTGAAGTCAATAATGGATCATTGCACTTTTCCTCTGTCAAGATCAAGGAGTATGGCTCCTACACTTTATAGCAAGGTAAGAGTCGTATGAAGACTGCTTTGACTTGTATTGACTTATGGAAGAGCAGGGGGAAAACTACAAATCTGCACTCTGACATAAATTCTGGCCATTGTTTTTTCTCAGTTTAGTTTCTTGTGAATATGGCTTATGTTTCTGCATAGGTCCTTTCCATTAAGCCAACTCTAGCACAAAGTGAAAAGGAGAGCTGTTTTAGAACACTGCTTGACTACTCGTTGAACTTAAATGCCTTCTTGGTTAACTTTGTATGGCAGCTTGCCTGGGTCATGGGGTGCCAAGATATTTGGTGAAACATTGTTGTGGATGTTTTTGTGAAGGTGTTTTTATTTTTTTTAATTTTTAATTTTATTTATTTTTTTGGTACCAGGGATCGAACTTGGGACCTTGCGCTTTCGAGGCAGGCGGCGGAACCACTGAACTAAATCCCTGGCCCTGTGAAGATGTTTTTAGATGAGATTTACACTTAACTTGGTGGGCTTACAGTAAGTAAAGCAGATTGTCCTCCCTGATGTAAGAAGGCCTGCATAGAACAGAAGGCTGACCTCCTTATAAGCAAAAGGAATTCTCCAGGACACTATTTTTAGACTTCATCTGCAACATCAGCTTTTCTGGTTTTCCAGCAGAAGGCCTTTGGGCTTTACATGTAGCTCTTTCCTGAGCAGGTCTTACCTATCTGGTTTTAGACCTGTCCAGCTCTACAATCATATGATTTTTAAAAATAAATCTGTCTGTGGCCGGGGATTTAGCTCAGTGGTTTCACCACCTGCTGCACAAGTGCAAGGACCCGAGTTCAATCCCTGGTACCAAAAAAATAAAAAAAATCTGTCTGGGGGCCAGGGATTTAGCTCAGTGGTTCTGCCACCTGCCTCTCAAGCACAAAGTCCAGAGTTCCATTCCCTGCACCAAAAAAAAAAAAGAAAAAAAATCTGTCTGTTGGCTTATCAAGCACACACACACACACACACACACACACACACTATACTCACACAGCATCATGTAAGTGGACAAACAAGGTTGAGGTATAGCAAATGTGTCCTTGTCTTTCCTAATCAACACCATAACTAAGGAGTGTGGACCAAAGCGGCAAGATCCCAGGATCTTAAGTCAGCTGGCCTGGTTCATGCATAAATTCTGTCACTTCCTTGCACTCTGCCCTGGATAGGTCACCTACACCCCAGAAACTATTGCTTAGATGCCTAAAGCATTGCCAATCTCTAGCATATTCATTTTGTATCATTACTATAACAAATTACCACAGATTCAGTACCTAAAACAACATAAATTTATTATCTTATATTTCTGATGTCAAATCAAGATATCGGTTGGGTTTCTGAAAGCTTCAGGGAGGAGTCCATTCTTGACCTTTTTAGCTTCTAAGCTGTTTGCATTTTGGGGCTCATGACCCCTTCCTCCCATCACTCCAACCTCCTGCTTCTGTTGTCACATGCATTATTTCCTGATCTGCTTTCCTTTTATAAGGATCTTTGTGATTACACTGGGATCACCCAGACCATCTAGGATAATTGCCTCATATCAGTACCCTTTGTCACTTAACACAAAGTCTTCTTTGATATATACAGTAGTATTTACAAGTTCCAGTGATTGGGATATGGATATCTTTGGTGATGTTGGGTGTCTTAGTTGATTTTCTCATTGCTGAAACAAAATACTGGATGCCCAGAGTTAAAGGAGGAAAAGTTTATTTGGCTTAAAGTTTGTAGAAGTTTCATTTCTTAGTTGGCAGGGTGGCATGGCAGAGGGGCATTGTAGAGAATAAACAGTTCAGGGCAAAGCAGGGTAGGCAGAAGGCAGCATGCAGCAAGCAAGCAACTAGCAACAAACAACAATAGCAGCCTTCTTTCAGTATGTTATAGTTTAACTAGTCTACCTTGCCTTAGGCCATGTAGCACTCATACCCTTAATCCTAGCATTGCATCTTTGATCCCAGCATCACACACCCTGACATCCAGTCCCCTCTGAAAAGTCCCACCTATGACTCTCTGAGGCCCTGGGGGGACATCTAGATACAAGCCATAACAATGGGACATTATTTAGCTTACATACCTGGTCACCGCAAATATTTGGTTATATGTGACACTTGAGGTAGGGAAGGAGTCTAAGTTTCAGAGCTAAACCATTTCATTTTTTAAAAAGCACTCTTTTATTTGGTGAATGCAGAAATTTGCAATAAAGAAATGCTTTTTTGGATCTACAGAGACAAACTTATTGATACTGTATTTTTTGTTAACAACAGCATATCTGTTCTTAGAATCATTACAGAGTAAACCTTCTCCTCAAAAATTAATATAAAATGTTTCAAAGTATATTATGGTTGGGACTAGGGATGTAGCTCAATGGTAGAGCACTTGCCTAGCATGTACAAAGACTTGAGTTCAGTTTCTAGCACCAAAAAAAGTTTGATATTGTGGTCATATAGGGACAAAAATCTTTGTCCCCTGGCATGTTTACTAAGCTTTCTAGTTGAGTTTTCTGTAAGTGACTTTGACAGGAATTAAAAACTTTTAAGATGGAACTTGAGAAGCTCCCTCAACATACATAATTCAAGTATCATAAATCCACGTCATCATTTGTATTCTAGAGTATGTCATCCCAGTATAAGTTCTAGAATTGTTTTGTACCTTCAACATGCTGAACACAATGTTTGAGAGCCAGTAACTTTCAATGATTCCCTCCTGGCCACAAGACAATTTTAAAGAGACCTGGCCTCTCCTTTTAGGTTTTTTTTTTTTTTTTTTTTTTTGGTACTGGGGATCGAACTGAGGTCCTTGCCCTTGCGAGGCAGATGGTGGAACCACTGAGCTAAATCCCCAGCGGCCTCTCCTTTTTGTGCACTGTTGTATTTTAAGTGCTCAGGGCATTGCCACAACCTTTACTTGGTTTATTCTTAGCAGAGAAAACTTAGTTTTGACTCCATACAAAGAAGAAAACATTGAATAAATCAATTTTCAAAAATCATTCTGATGCTCAGTTCAATGATTTTCTTGGGAAGGCCATAATAATTTCAACCAGCCAATAGTCTGAGCCCAATAGGGTAGTTAAAAGCATTCACTGAATTTGAGCATCCTAGTCTTGCTTACATTTGCCTGTTAATAATGTTTAATGCTGTTCTTGGCCATTCACCTGCTCTCAGGCACACGGACTTCAATTAAATAGCTGAGACTTAATTTAGAACTCAAGGATGATTTATTGTCTCCTTTCCAAGAACATTTTACTACACACAAATATTCCCTCTCCTTCTTGCCCCCCTCTTCCTATTCCTCCTCTGCTTTCAGCCCTCCCCACCTCTGAAATTCTCATTATTTATTTGTCTGGGATTGTATTTGTTCAGTCAATCCAGTTCCCCTTCTTGAAATAGCTCAGTCATTTCAAGCCATGTCAGAGATTTTTGGTTCTGTTACTTCATTGTCCACTTCTGTTTTCTGCTTTTCTTCTTAAAACATGACTTTACTGTTGTAAGGTTACTTTCTTTTTTTTCCATATCAAGTGAACTGCCATTAAGGCAAAGGAGGCCAACCATGTCAAAGCTCCTGTCACTGTGTAGGCAACGCCTAAGAAAAAGCCACCACCTCCACACCATGTCAGGGTGGAAAGAACAACAGATTTTTCTCCATGGAACCTGGTTACTGGAAAATCTAAGAAAATTTGTTAAGGATATATATTAGCACTTCTCATCTTCACCACTGCATATACCAAACATGTTAGATTTAACCATATAAAGTTGCTCTTTTGGTAGTTAGAAAATGGTTGAATATTCAGTCTCATATGATTTAACCTAATCAAGCAATACTTTATATCTTGGTAGAATAAAACAAGCCTTCACTCTACATAGTTTTAATTGACCAAAGGGATTCTGATACAAGTAGATCTGAATGACTTAGAGACAGCTAAATAATGAAATAATAAAGAATTTCTCTTGATGAATCCAAGGAAGTTAATATAGAGGTTTTATAGCAAACCTAAATTTTTATTTTTGAATCAGGAGACCCAGGGAAGACTAAGTTCCCTAATAGGCTAAAGTTTGCATACCTACTTCAGGGAAAAATTTTAAAGGACAGTGAAGAACAAAAATAAATGGATGGATAGATACATAGATAATAGGATAATGGCAAAAGATTTTTGGTGGAAAAATTAAAAACGGTACATTTGTTTGGGTTTTGAAATGGCCAGAATCCTTGCTGCTGGAGAGAAAGTATTTGAAGTGGGTTTGCTATCATTAGTGTTTTAATGATGTCATTTGGATTATGCTTGTGGCCTGAAGTTTTTAAACATCTGGTCTTTTGTAAACAAAACTAATAAACAAAGCCTTCTCATAGAAACAACAGAGGACAGAGGCATTTCCCAGCAAAGCTCTTAAAATGCCTTAAATCACTTAGCAACAAGCTATTTAGAGGCTAGAGATAAAAGAAAACTTGTTAGGAAACTAACTCTCTTTTTCTTTTACATCAGATTTCCTCATTGTCACAGGCCTTAGAATGCCACCTCAACCCATCTGCTGGAGTGTATTCTCTCTCACTTCCTTTTGAAAGGTAGGGTCCCTTTCTCTTACACACAGAACAGCTTTTCTCCCTTAGAAGTGGCAGGCACTGTCTGTAGCACAGGCTTGGTTTTTCTTGCCGGCAGTCTGGCTGTTTGGATGGTTGGGTAATATACTAGGGCCACACACAGGAGATAGAAGTGTAGGACTGAAATTCAGGACCAAAGTTCTGCATGGAGATCTAGTTTTGAGAGTACTCAGCAGTAAAGCATAACTGTGAATGAAGGGACAACAAAGACTATGTTCAGAGAGGAAAAACAGAGAGTCTTTCATGAGGAACATAGCCTTCCTTTCTCACCCCCCAACCAAACCATATTGCAATGCACTGTGAGGACAGCAGTGCATGACTTTTCTCCTGTTTCTTGAATGCAGCCAAAACTGCTTTACTGGTAAGGCAGTCACAAAGTGGACAGAGTTAGAAAGTCCAACTTGAGAGACAGTTGTTAACAACTTTCAATCTATACTTAAATTTTCTTGAGAGAGCGAGAGTTTTATTGAAATTTCCTTCAAAGGGTAATCTACAGTTTACTCTGATCAATACCTAAATTGAGGCATTTTGTGGCTTTTGTTTTCATAAAACAGATTTAGAAACCCTGCTAATGGCAAACTAGTACAAAAGGATGCCCCACTCCCCTGTCGGATGGAGATAGCTACACACCTACTCTAGGCAATGAAAGAAGAAAACACATAGTGGGGAACTAGAACACATGCAGTTGTTTATGTTTCACATTTGCCATTCAACCTCCATTAAGGGTAATGAGATTAAGGAGGTGGAGAATTTTGTTAAGAACCTCTGGCTTGTTGGGAGTTCCACTGAATAAGAAATTCTGATACCTAATCTGGGTGAAGTTTCAAAGCTGTACACAAGCTGGAAAAGATTCTGCCTCCAAGAGATTTTTGCCTGGGGGAGAATCAGAGACTTAAAAATTAACGTTAAAGACTGGAGTTAGTATAAGTTATGTTTACGTATATAACTTCTTATAGATAGTATTTGATGTCATTTTAAGATTAAATTCTTTTTGCTTCTAAACTGATCCACACATTGGGATAGGGATTTAGCTCAGTGCTTCTGCTACCTGCCTTGCAAGTGCAAGGTCCCGTGTTTGATCCCCGGTACCAAAAAAAAGGGAAGAAATCTTAATTGATCCACACATATTTTTAAATTACACAAAAAATTCACGATCTCTTATTAAAGCATATGTTTTCTAACTTGGACCATATATCCATTACTAAGGCATTTCTATTTGCTGGTTCTATGCCTAAGGGAAGGAGGAATATGGTATCTTTATTGTACAGCTTGTAGTGTACCTGGCATGGGTTGGATTAACTAAACCTATTTCTTGAGTCCATGGCTCCATTGCTTTATGATACTTTTGTCTAGAACAAAAGTTTCTACAATCTCTCTCAGTTTCTTCCAGTTTTAGTCCATATTCCAAGTTTACTTCTTATCAAACTATTTTTTCTTTCTCTCCTTATTTTCATGATTCTTCATCTTATCCCATCCTAAATGGTATACTTCTTATTCTTCACTGTTTTAGATCTTTAGGCTTACTGTTATGTAGTCTTTCTTTGGAACAGAAATATTCCTTCTGTATTTATCTATAATTCTTTACCCGAGACTGCTAGCAACGGTTATTCTTTTTTTTAAAAAGTATGCATTTAAGCATATAACACGGAGACAAACAGTGGTTGAAAAGAGGCTACCCCAAAATATGCCTCTTTAGCATGTTATTTTGAGTTAAAGGGACTTGAAAAGCAGCAAGTGCAAGAAGGGCATTCTGATTTCCTATTTTCTTCCTGAAGACAAATGATAAAACTCCTATGTGAAAGATGCCCCTTGGGCCAGGGATTTAGCTCAGTGGTTCTGCCACCTTCCTCAAAAGCGCAAGGATCTGAGTTCAGTCCCCGGTACCAAAAAAAAAAAAAAAAGATGCCCCTCTGCAAGAAGAGAAAAGAAACATTCTTATCACCAGAGATTAGGTGTTGAGGCCAGGAAGAATCTGTGTAAACAAGTGCAAACTGTTATCTTTAATTACCTTCTTGTAATTGCTATTCTTTTCAACCTAGTATATGTACACTTAGGATAGGTCACTTCTCTGGGTATTCATTTTCTTTTAAAAGTTCCCATATATATGTAAAAACTTTGTATGTTTTGCTCCTGTTGATCTGTCTTATGTTAGTCCCAGTTGGAGACCCTAGGAAAGTAGAGGACATTTTCCTCCCCTACACAATATTGCCTATAAGAGAATTTACAATTCTTTGGTATAAATATTTGATTGGTAAACAGAGAAGGGAATGAAATAGTTTAATAACTAGTAGCCAGATTTTCCTTTAGCTTGAAAAGTAAAAGTGGCATAAAAGGATACTATAGGATATGTTGAAACTGTAATTACCAGCAGGCAAGCCTTCAGTAAAACAGTGAATTCGATAGAGTCTACGGTACAGTTTTTTGAATGTTGGAAAGGCAGCTGTCCGCATCCAGACAATGAAGTCATCATTGAGGAATCCATTGTTTTCTGTATTGTTTCTATCCAGATCATAAATTGGTTTAGGCCAGTATGGGGGCTTTGTGTTTCCTGAGGGAAGAAAACAAAAGATATAGTAGAGAAAAGTAGTCTATTTCCTTTAGTTTTCCTTAGAGTGTAGACAATGAAAGAACAGCATACACGAGAAAAGAGAAGTAGAAATTAGACTGTTCCAAATACAAGGGTGTCTGTGTAAGCTATCTGAGTATGAATCCATTAAAAATAATAGTTTTAGCAGACAGGCAGGTCTGCGGACAAGGTCGCGAGGTCACCAGTTGCACTGAAAAAAGCGAATCAGTAGAAGGAAGCTCCCCCACTGCCATCCCAAGCTCCTAGGGCAGAGAAGGTGAGCTGTGTGGGTGCCAGAAGCCCCCCCCACCCCCGTGGAAATGAGAAGACACATAAGCAAGCCTCAAAAACAGACTTCTGGATCACCTACAGCAACCCCAAAGGGAAACGAGATGGAACAATCTGGTACCCAACCACCTGTACTCTCTGAACTGGCAACAAAAGAGGATCTGGGGAAAATGAAATCAGAAATAATTACTCAGATAACAGCAAAGATT
>NW_004624789.1:13579250-13590934 GCF_000247695.1 Heterocephalus glaber | reverse complement strand
TTTAAAAGAGTAATTACTAAAAAATCATTTAGTTATCAGTTTTACATAATGTCAGTATGGAAAAGGTTTCTGTTTAACTTTCTTGCTAGCATAGTAAATATCATCTACCAAGAGTTAAGATTTGTACTTCTAGGTCTTGAAAAGATATTTGGTTAAACCAAAGGCATTATTCAATCAAAAAGAAGCTGTTTTCCTCAAAGCTGGCTAGATTGAAATTCCCAGCTATGGTAGATATCATTAGAAGACAATGGTAGATATCAAGTGAGCCAAATTGAAACAAGATCTCTCAAAATAGTGCACCAAAGGAGAACTTTTTAGGTGGGTAGGATTCACATTACTACTTTTACAGTCTTTTTACAAGACACTGTTCTTCTCAGTAACAGTTATCCTGAATACTCAGTGCCTTCTATTCACATAGAATGAACCAAATATTTATGTTTTGGAAAAACTTAGGTTGTAAAATCTTTAGTTTTTGAGTTTATTTTCCATCCCTCCTTTTAGACTGAAAGACCCACCTTGCTGAAAGAAAGAAAGAAAGAAAGAAGGGACATTATAGCAAATTAAATAAAGCCTTACCCTCACATCCTCACCCACCAGTTGGTTATTACTTCTGGATCAACTATATCGATAGATATTCTGATAGAAGCCATACAATTTGTAGTACATATGAACATTATCCTGTATGGAAAAAAGGCAAGAAGTAAGAAGAGAGTAAGAAATTAACTGGAATACTAATAAACATGAGCAAGAATTTTTAACTTGAAATTTTTATTTATTTATTTTGTTGGTTGGTTGGTTGGTTTGTTCAGACAGGGTCTTGTTATTTTGTCCAGGTTGGCCTCAACTCTCCTTCCCCAGCCTCCTAAGTGCTGGGATTGTTGGCATACACCATCATATCTTGCAGAAATTAAAAAAATATAAAGCAGTACAGAAAAAAAAGTGATGAGAACTGAAAATTTCTGGAAAACAGAAACCCAAGAAATTATTTTAAAAAGTCACTGTTGGAAGTCCTAGTCTATAAAGATAACTGAAATGATTAAATAACCTAATTTTAAATTTTTAAAAAGACCGGGTGTGATGGCACACACCTGTAATCCCAGCACTCAGGGACTGTGGTAGGAGGATTGCCATAAATTCAAGGCCAGCCTGGACTACATAGTGAGCTGAAGTCCAGCCTAAACCGCATATGGAGACCTATCTCAAAAAACAAAACAAAACAAAACAAAAGCCACTACATTCTTGCCTTGAAAAAATTTTATAACTAGGTTCTGTACTTTCAATACTTAAAATTTGGCTTCAAATATATTGTCATTTCCCAGCAATACCAGGAAAAATGCTTTGCTAGGAGATAGGACCTTACTGAAGAATCACCATTTCAAAGCAAATCCATGAAATATAATTTAAAATCAGAGCCAATGAGTATATTTAGGTGCCTTTGTATAATAGGCATATGAAAGGCATGAGACTCGAAGCACCTTGTAGTCATCCTCTGGGTGTTTTTGTCGTTTTAGTCCTAGGACCTTGCCTAGGCTCTTGGCACTTAATACTTGCTCAAGAAATGGTGAGGCATTTGCAGTGGAAGAGAAGGTGATTTTCACCCTAGCAGTGAGTAGCCTTGTTGCTATGAGAGAGATACCTTATGGTTTGAAGGGGCAGTTTCCCATGAAATTATTCCTCCTGCAACGTCCTAAACCACAGTCACCTTAGATTCCAAGGAAAACACTACCTCACAGACAACCCCCCCCCCTCACCAAGCAGGACCAATAATCTCATGGGAAACTGCCCTCCTTCAAGCCATAAGGATTTTTCTGAGCGCTCTCAAAGAACCAATTCTTAGAAAATGACTAACCAGACCATATTTTGACCAGGATTGCCTACATTGCCAACTTTGGAAAACTCCACACCTTTCCTTTGTTCCCTTTTCTATAAAACCCCAAAGTTTCTGTCATCCCCTTGAACCTCTTTATGTGACCTTTCCAGCATGACCATGTTGATTAAAGCTCCTGCCCTTGAACAGTGTTCATCTATTTGATTGGCATTTTGGGAAGCATGGCCAAGCCTGGTCTGTTGGGACTCCTGGAGCTGGAGCTTTTGCTCCAAAATTCTGTATTATTGAGGTTTGAATCTGAAATGTCTCCTGAGGGCTCATGTGTTAAATGCTTGGTCCCTAGTGTGGTAATGTTCAGAGGTGTGGCTTTTGGGAAATGATTGGATCATGAGGGTTCTGATCTCATCAGTGGTCTAACTCATTAATGGGTTCATAATTTAATGGGCTATTGGGATGTGATAGAATTTTAGGAGGTGAGACTTAGTTGAAGAGAGTCCATAATCCTTGGGGCCATATTCTTGGGGACTATAAGTTGTCCCAGCCCTTTCTTCTTTCTTTTTTGCTTCCTGTTCACCGCAAAGTGAGCAGCCTCCTGTGCCCATCTTCCTGCTGATGACCATTATGTTCTGTCTCATCACACGTCCATAGAATGGAACCAGCTGACCACAGGACAGCAGGTGCTGCAACTATGGACCAAAATAAACTCTTCTTTACATTGTTTTTCTCAGGTATTTTGTCACAGTAACAGAAAGCTGACTATGACAAGGCCCTTGAAATTTTCTGGGCAGACTTGAGACAGACTTTACTAACAGTACATTGGAAATATTCATTTGCATTTAACTAACATATGCATAGATTTTACTATCAGCACTTATAGGACTATCCAATGTAGCCATTCATAATTAATGTACTAATACCATCAAAATAATTAAAGGCTATATCTCAAAATAAGAAGTCTTAACTTTACTAAGTGCCTCTCTGGTGTTAGGTGATATATTTAGTGCAAGAAACACAAAAGCATTCTTTTGCAGTTACTGGAGTCCATCAATTCTTTAAGCCTATGCAAAAATAGCATTTTGAAAGGCTATTGGCTTTACTTTCCAAGGACCTTAAAGAGGATGAATCTGAAAAATGGGAGCTGGTACTAATGGTAAGATATGAAGAAAAGTCATGATAAGTGTGGCCAAATGTAGAAAAGAAAGGCTGAAGAACCTGGTCACTAGTAAGAGAAATCTCTCTGAACACTGGAAAGGGGAGATCCTGGACCATGACGAAGAGGAAGTCTGCAAGGTAATAAACAGAGAGCATTGGCATGAAAGCAAATAAGTCAGGTTTAGTAAGAATGGTCACATTTCCTCACCCAAAAAGAGAACCTCTATTGTTGACCCATGACATAGAAAGTATGAAATCTACAGAATGGAATTTAGCACATATAATTGGAAACCAAAAAGTGAATTCCACTTAACCAGAGTTGTGTATTCACATCAGTGACAAAATAAACAGGCATGGAGCACTTGACACACCAGGGACTGGAGAGCTTCAATAACCTCTTTTCAGTGACTCTATTCCAGATTTAGCTTACCAAGGCCTCCATAGTCATTATCTTTTTTATTATTCCTGGAGGCGCAGTTCACTTTATGGTCTTTCTTCCCTTTAGGCTCAGTGGCATTGTAACCAAGTAGTTTTCTGGGGAAGAGCCTTCAACACAATTCCTTTCCTCTCGTCTTCTCCCTAATCTTTTAATAACCGATTACTTTCACACAGTATCCTAAATTCTATTTTTCTAATTTTTTTGTTCTGTTCCCCCCCCCCGCCCCCCCGGGTACTGGGAATTTAACTTAGCATCCTGCCCTTGCAAGGCAGGCATGGTGCCACCGAGCTGAATCCCCAGGCACAGCATGCTAAATTCTAAAGAGAAGCCTCTGTAAAGTTACTCTTCTCCTCAGCTCATATGAATTGACTTGCAGAAAAGTAATGTTTCTGTCTAAAAAGAAAATGTAGATGCTGTTCTGTTTCCATAAGGAAGGAGAAGGGAGGAAAAAACATATGTTCCAAAGAAGAACATTCCGTCAAGTGTGCGTATTTCCTGCCCATTGTCTCATCGTATCCCCTTTCCTCTCATAAAGCCCTTCACAACCCACTGTAAGTGCTTTAAGAGATTTGAGGTGACAAAGAAGTTCCTCTATGTTCTTTAGAACTGGCTTTAAATAAACCTATTACCTTCAATTAACTTCCACGTCCTGAGTTTTTGGTTTGAGCCATGAGTAGTAGGAAACTTAAAGTCTGGTAGCTCTCTTTGTGCAGGATTACTGTGTTTAAGATAAACTTTTGTGTACATTTATTGCCTAGGTTCCAGCATGTGTAATGTGTGGTACTTGGAGAGCTGAAGGCCCCATGACTGTCCTAGGTAGTTTGGTTGGATTTTCACAGAAGCCTTTGCCTGAGGGATTGATCAGCCACTGGTAACATGGCAAATGATTTTTGAAGGACACAGACAGATGGGCATTTAAGCCTTTTAAGGTTTTATCTTTAAGATTTTTCTTCAGAAAAGTATTCTGAGCCTTCAAGAAGGAAGGAAGAAAAATGAAATTGAGGAAGGAAAGGAGGGTAGAAAGGGGAAGGAAACAGCAGGAGAAAGCAGACTACAATACATTCTTAAAGTTTCAGGGGCTGGGAATGTAGCTCAGTGGTAGAGTGTTTGCTTAGTAGATGTGAGGCCCTGGGCTCCACCCCTAGTACTGCAGGGCTAGGTGTGGTGGGAGGGGGAGTTCCAGCAAGCTGACAGGTGCTCCTCAAAGAGACTCATCAGAGGAGACCTCTCTTTCAAAAGGACACTACTGCCTCAGTGTCCCTGCTGTGCTCAGCCACCTGCTGTGCTCAGCCACTATAGTGGGGCCTGGAGAACATAGTTTTTGTGCCAGCATATGATGATTTCAGAGCACAGCAACTGGGGCCATCTCTCTTTACCCTCCCTGTGGCAACACTAAGACTTTTCAGGGCCTCCACTGTCTTACTTGGTAGTCAGGACTTAATCAAATGAAAAATGAATTTTCCTCAATACCTCAAAGTTATTCCATGGCCTGTTCTACCCTCTGAAATGTGTACCTCTTCACCCTAACCTGATCCCTCTTTCCCTCGAAGATGATTCTACATAGGATGAATCTGAGTCCAGCATCATTTCTCATAAGCTTCTCACTGAGCAATCTATCTCAAGGCCTGCTTCTACCTTAAGCTCAGCTGGTCTAAAACCAAACTCATCATCACCTCCTGCAAACTCTCCTTACTTCCCTCCTCTCCTCTTTCCCATTTCATCTCCTTCTTGTCTTCTCAAGGATCGGAGCTGTCTTGTGGTCTGACAGCTCTCCCAGCTTCTTCCTGCTCCCTTCCCATTTCTCTCCCAGGTGTTTCTCCAATAAATCTCTTCCATGTCCAATCCTGTCCTGGCATCTGCTTCTCAGAAGATCTGGATGGATAGACTAAGATGTGACTTTAACAATTGCAAGAGTAGGGTCTCAGTATTTCTTTGGAATTTCTCACAGTGCCTGACAATTAGGCCAGAAGTGACTTAAGAATTAGGCAACTGCATATGTACGATGACTTAGAGTGGGGGGACACAAGGAGATTCCCACCACATGAAAATACTAATATTAATTTGCTGTGTGACTTTGACCACATCACTTAATATCTTAGCCCATTAATTTTCTGGTTATAAAATGACTGGTTATAAATTCAATAATCTTTACAGTCCCCTCCAATGTGTACATTTGAAATAAAACCTGCTTGCTTTATTATAAAAATTATGTTATGAAGTTGGGTAGGTAAAGAATCTTAAAACTTAGAAACACATATACAAAGAAGAATAATAATATCAAATAGGGAGGCAGGCACTCAACAATTTATAAAATTTGTCACTTCCACCCTGCTTTACTTTTAATGTTATTCAATTTTGGAGAGCATTTGATGGAAATTATGAAGTTGCCCTGGATAGTTTAATAGAAGTACTCATAACTCAGCATAAAGTCAATTGAACTTTTCAATTTCACTTACCTCCATTTTCTCCGGAAGGTAAAAGGGTATAGAGCAGGTGCACTCTTTGTCAAAGTTAAAGGCATTTTCCGGCAATTGAGCACAATTTGCGCATATTTTTGTGTAATTAATCTGTCAAGTGGGGAAAAGAATAATTATTAATTTAAAAGTTATATGAGTACATGCTGTAAAATTTAAGTCCTAAGTCACCAAAGTCTTCCACCAAAGTCTTCTTGTATTGAGGGTGGCACCATGGTTGTGACTGAAAGGCAGCCCACTGTGCCGGGTGGGTGTTTCTGGGCTGTTTGGGAGGTGTGGCCCTTTTTACAGTCTTTCATTTGGGGACCTGGCAACTGGCCTGGAGTTCAGTGTTTCTGTTGCACAGTTATGTGACCTGTTGGGATGAAGCCTTGTTTTTCCATCATAACAAGGTGTCATTGGGAAGATATTAGTCAATAACTCAGGAAAACTGGGCTATGGCCTGAATCTAATCACATTTACGGTAAAGATGCCTCGCTGTTTTTCCATTTTACTATATGGGAACTATTCATACTAATGAATTATTTTACATTTCATTCAAAGGAAGTTGCTAAAAGTGACCAAACATAGAAAAAGAAGCATTTCCAAATAAGATTTATTGATGTATGTGGAATAACTCTAGTATTAAAAGATATTGCATTCTGCCTTTTAAAAGCTAAATTCTGTGGAAAATGGTATAATGAACTCTTTAAAAAGGGGTTCTGTGATTGTTTTTTGGCCTTTTGGCTAAGATCAAGTGTAGAAAGGATTGTGTGTCCCAAATGGGGGACTCCTGTGAGCTCTGGCTGACACTTAGTTCTGTGAAGATCCAGTCAGAAAACAGTAAGGAGGGAGGCTCAGAGATCAGGGTCCAGGGGCTGTGTGGTTCCCTTATCCTACCAGTACCTTATCTTCCCTTATCCCCTAGTACCAAAAAAAACACAAAAAAAACCAGAGCTGTATCCTAATTGAAAGAGAGCAAACTGAACTCTGACCAAGGATATTGCAGCACTAGTTCAGCCAATCTCTGAGCTTGAGTGAAGTACTTAACCCCAAGGTTCCACAATTTGTTCATCAGCATCATTTTATGAAGCAATTAATCCACCTATCTGGTCACTGTAATAATAAACATTCTACTTCATAGATTCCATTTTGAGTTATATAAATGTACAATTAGAAAATGTCTCATGGCCAAATAATTTTTGTTTTGTTTTGTTTTTTGGTACTGGGGATCAAACTTGGGACCTTGCTCTTGCAAAGCAGGTGGGAGGAACCACTGAGCTAAATCCCCGGCCTATGGCCAAGTAATTTTTGAGTAGATGATATCTATGTTGCTTTCTAGCTCTCAAAAACTTAATGAGGGAAACACTTCTTTAATCAACTTTTTATGTAATGACAATATCTCCAATTTGGTACTTGAATGACCTTGTAAAACTATTGTGATGAAAAGGGGCAAAAATCATGGTCTGTTCCTCATATAATTTTATAGGCAGAAATTATCCTTCCTTAAAGTGAGTTGTGAAAAGGGGATTTCCTTTTGTACCCCATGGCTGAGTGAGAAGAGGAAAGGCCAACTCAGAGCTCTTTTGCACTGAGTTTGAGCTTGGTCAGTCACACTGGCCTAGAGTATGTACTTTATCTTATCACTCAACATAGTGGAACATTTCCATGTTCAGAAAAACCATTTGGGTGATTTCTGATTTTCTTGTATAAAAGTAAAGTGCTAGAACTAATCATATTTGATATAATTTAAAATATCTATTGGAAAATATCCTTATTCTCTATGAGATAAAAGCTTTTGGGGGGGGGGTAACTGGGGATCAAACTCGGAACTTGCACTTGCGAGTTGTTTGCAGAGTTATTTGCAGTTGTCTCCTGATACATGAGATAACCCCATTCAGCAAGCAATGGCTGCCTTTTAATGAAGTCTACACTTCTCAATGGGTGAGGATGGGTAATTGCAAGGTAAGAAGAAACAGAAAGAGAGGGGTGATTGAGAAGCAAATAAAAAAGTTAATAGGATACTCTGTTTGTGGAAGTAAAAATCAACCTTAGAAGACCATTACTGTGTTACTCCCCTCAGCAAAGCAAGTTTAATTTTCTCCTGCCATGTTGCCTCTGCACTATGGTGAGGTCTGGTGAGGGTTACATATCACAATGGAGAACTCAGAAGAGTTTGGGAGCATTTAACTACTGGGGAGATAAACTTCTGGGAGCTAAGTAGGGGGAACAGAAAATGTAAGAGGAGAGGCAACAGAACAATGTGCAATGGGATGAGGGGCAGGATCTGCTGTTTGAAATCTATACTGTTTTCCCTAACTCATTATTTCAGTAAGTCTGTGCTGATCATATCCCAGGCAATGTGCAAGGAAAGTGATGGGACTGAGCTCTCTACTCTTACCTTATGCATCCTCACTCCATCATTGGATGTTTGTTAAGGCCGCTCTGCAAATAACTATTGACAAAATGCCTTTATCTCATGGAGTCTAAGGATATTTTCCAATTTTTTCAGTGATCATTCATATCCGTGGGCTCTGCATTTGTGGATTAACTAACCAAAGATGGAAAATATTTGAAAAAAATTGTGTTTTTACTAAACATGCACAGGCCTTTTTTCCTGCCATTATTTTCTAAACAATACAGTATAACAGCTATGTACATAGGATTTATATTCTATTAGGTCTTAAAAATAGAGGTGACTTAAAGTATATAAGAGGACATGTAAAGTTGTATGGAAATACATCATGTGTTTAAAGGATTTGAGCATCTGTAGATTTCGGTATCTTTAAGAAGGTCTTGGAAACAATACCCTGCAGACATGAGAGACAAGTGTACTATTTAACCTTCACTATCCTTAGTTCACTTAGGGTAGGCATTAATTTTTACTCATCATCCTCATCTGCATACCCAACAGAACCCTTAAGACACCTTGAAAAACTCATAAATTAATGTTGAAAGAACTTCACTATAAGTTCGCCAATAGGCATATGCAGAGCAGAAACAGATGAGCTTTCTGTGGTTGCCTTCAGAGTAGATATCATTTTGTCTGGGTTGTTTGGTTGTCTATTCAGAGGTAATTTAGAGGGAAAGGCACTTCATTGTACATTACATTGAATATAGGCGTCCTTAAAATGTCAGAAAGTCTTGTGGTCTTGCCTTTCCTAGATCTCAGAGGGAGTTCGTTTGCAAAAAGGAAGGGCTCAATTCTTGAAAGAGTCAAATTATTTCTGTTTGTGGATGACATGAAAAGATATATTTATATACATAGACTCTACTAAAAGATTATTGGAGCATATAAATGAATTCAGTGAAGTTGTAGACTAAAAAACACACACAGAAATGAGTAGCCTTTTTATATACAATCACAAACAATATATAAATCACAAACTTGCTGAAAAAGAAATCATGAAAGCAGTTCTATTTACAGTAGCAACAAAAAATAAAATACCTAGGAATAAATTTATCTGAGGAAGTGAAAAAGTTCTAAGATGAAAACTAAAACACTGAAAGAAATTAAGTTACACACACAAAACATGGAAACACTTTCAGTGTTCATGAATTGGAAGAATTAATACTGTTAAAATGTCCATAATACCAAAAGCAATTGATAGATTTGATACAATTTCTATCAAAATACCATTACAGTTCTTCACAAAACTAGTAAAAACAATTCTAAAATTTGTATGGAAGCATAAAAGACCCTGCATATCTAAAGCAATCTTGATCAAATAAAATAAAGCTAGGATATCACACCTGATCTCAAAATACACTATTAGGGCATAGTAACCTAGACTGCAGGTTACTGCAGGAATAAGAAACCAGCACATAGATAAATGGAACAGGATAGAGTTTCAAGAAATAAATCTATGAATCTATAGCCAACTCATTTTTGACAAGGCTCCAGAAACATACATAGGAGAAAGATATTCTGAGAAAACAGAATATCCATGTGCAGAAGAATGAAGTTTTACCCTTATTTTTCACTCTATACAAAAATCAATTCAAAATGGATTAGAGATCTAAATGTTGGGCTTGAAACTATGAAAGTACTAGATGAAAACATAAGTGAAATACTTCAAAAACTACAGGCGATGAAAGCAAAAATTTGACATATGGGATTCTAACAAAGAAGTTTCTGTACAGCAAAAGTAACAATCAATAGAGTTAAGAAATAACCTATAGAATGGGAGAAAATATTTGTATACTATTCATCTTGATAAAGGATTGATATCCAGAATATATAAAGAACTCATAAAAAACACATCATCAACAAAAAATAATTAAAAATGATCAAATGATCTAAAGAAACACTTCTCAAAAGAAGAAATATAAATGGCTAAAAAGTATATGGAAAAAATGCTCATTATCAGCCATCAGAGAAATGAAAATCAAAACCACAGTAAGATATCATCTTACCTCAGTCAAATGGCTGTTATCAAAAATACAAAAATAACAAATGATAGTGAGAGTATAAAGAAAAAGGAATTATTATACACTTCTGTTGGGAATGCACATTAATATAACCATTGTAGAAAACATTATGGAGGTTCCTCAAAAGCTAAAATTAGGGCCGGGGATTTAGATCAGTGGTGCCAACACCTGGCTCGCAAGCACAAGGTCCTGAGTTTAATCCCCAGTACCAAAAAACAAAAAACAAAAAACAAAAAAGCTAAAATTAGATCTAACATATGATCCAGCTATTCTACTTGAGTTAATATCTGAAGGAAATGAAATCAGCATGTCAAAGAGATACGTGTAGTCCCACCTTTATTGCAGCACTATTCACAATAGCCAAGATATAGAATCAGTCTAGATGTCCATTGGCAGATGAATAAAGATGATATCGTATATGTATGATGAAATATTATTTAACCACAAAAAGAGTGAAATCCTGTTATTTCCAGCAAAATGGATGGATCTGTACTATGTTATGTCAAATAAAATAAACTAGACATACAAAGACAAATACTTTATATTTTCACTCACATGTAGAAGCTAAAAAAGTCCATCTGGAAGTAGAATAGTAATTAAAAAGAATTAGATAGAATGTGTTGGTTTAATAGAGTCTACTAAGATGGGAATGGATAAAGTTTGAATAAGGGTATCAAAGTACAGCTAGGAGGAATAAGTTCTGGTGTTTTGTAACACAGTAGAGTGACTATAGTTTACAATGTACTATTATATGTTTTATGGGGAACTGGAAGAAAGGAGCTCAAAGGCTCCAAAAAAGAAATGATAAGGAGCTAGAGATGTAAATTACCCAGATGTAATTAGTACAGATTGTGTACATGTATTGAAATATCACTTTGTACCCTATAAATAAGTGAAATCTTTACATGTTAATTAAATAGAAAAAACATTGAAGACCTGTATCTGGCTCTGTGGTTATATCAACATGATTCCTGCGTGTCTGGCATCATTGGTTTTACCTGTTCTTCTCATTTCTATTCATTGCTTGCTAACTCCTCTGCCAGTGTAAAAAGCACCTTAGCTGAGCTGAGTTGCTCAAGAAGTGACTGTCCTTCAGAGGGAACCCGGACGAATAAAGTCCCTTCACCTGGACTCTATTACTGTTTGTTCCTGCCAGCTGAAAGAGGGATGGTTCAGTCTGATCTAGTTTCCTGTTGAGGCATTGTGTTCTCAGAATGACCATTCCCTTTTATAGTTCCAAACTCAACATTCTTGGTAATCCTAGGCCTGGGAAGCTGAGGCAAAAGGATAGAGATTGAGGTCAGCCTGAACTCTATAGGGAGTCGGAGATTTGGAAGCCAGCCTGAGCTACAGTGAGACTCTGTCTCAAAAGAAGAAGAAG
>NW_004624789.1:13531350-13574141 GCF_000247695.1 Heterocephalus glaber | reverse complement strand
TTACAATTTTGAAGCAATTTTTCTTTTCCTGGTCACTAATTGCAATCTTATCTTCTATATCTGAAATTCTATCCTCACATTGTCTCATTCTGCTGTGTAGACTTTCAATGGAGTTTTTCATGTCCTGGAAATCTATTTGGATCCATTTTATGGATTCCATTTGTTTCCTATGTTGGGATTCCATCATGTTCCTCAGTTGCTCTCTAGATTTATCAATCATGCCTTGAACTATGAGTACAATTTCTGCTGTTATCTGAGAAATTATTTCTGATTTCATTTTTTCCAGATCCTCTTTTGTTGCCAGTTTAGGGAGTCTAGGTGGTTGAGTATTAGAGGGCTCCATCTCATTTCCATTTGGGGTTGCTGTAGGTGATCTGAAAGTCTGGTTCTGAGACTTATTTATGTGTCTTCTCATTTCAATGGGGGGGGCGGGTGCTGCTGTTGGTGTCTGCATGGCTCACCTCCTCTCTGCTGGGAGTGGTGGTACAGCAGCCCAGAAGCCCCTTCCTCTGTGCTGGGAGCTGTGGTAGAGCCACCCAGAAGCCCCTTCCTCTGTGCTGGGAGCTGTGGTAGAGCCACCCAGAAGCCCCTTCTTCTGTGCTGGGACCTGTGGTATGGCAGTGTGGAAGCCCCTTTCTCTGTGCTGGGAGTGGTGGTATGGTGGCCCAGAAGCCCCGTCCTCTACCCTGGGATTGGTGGTACGGTGGCCCAGAAGCCCCTTCTTCTGGGCTGGGAGCAGTTGAACAGTGGCCAGGAGGCCCCTTCCTCTGGGCTGGGAGTGGTGGTACCAATGCCATATAATGTTAACATTAAATGAAAAATTACACAACTTTCCTTTGCAGTTGCAGTCTTTCTTGATTTCTGGACCTATTTCTTTTCTTTCTTTCTTTTTTTTTTTCTGGACCTATTTCTTAACCAGACCTGATGTTCACCAGAAGCACAGTTCTCTTCAGTCAGCCATTACTTAGGCTCAGAGAGTCTGTTGTGCTAAATGGATGCCTAGGAGAGATAGGCCCTTGCAAGGACTGTCAAAACCAATATCTGGCTATACTCGGAAGTAGTCACTATGGGCTATTTCTGGGGTTGCATGACTAATTCAAGGCAAGCCTTTTCTGAAAGGGGGAAAATAGATTTATATTTGGAAACTTGCTTAAATCCTTGGAGATTGATTAAAGAAATAAAAGGGAAGCCAGCTTTTTTCCAAATATGGATGTTACTTAATATGAATATAAAGGAAGTGGAAAAATGTTCTCAGTTTACAACTAGTTTTGCTATTTGTAATAATGAAGGGAGAAGCAAACAGGGAATTGTATAACACAGTGTTTAATTTCAGCAGTTTCCAATGTTTTCTTCTATCCATAAGAAAGATCCTGGTAGAAAATATAGATTAATATCTCCCCCTAACTTCTCCCAGGTGCATGCTTTAGAGTAACCCAAATGAGGTGCAAGAATGATAATTAATTAGATGTTCAACATTGAAATTGGCATTAATTTGGAGTTTTTTCCCTTGTTCCAAATCCACTAAAAATTTTAGTGTTAACTGTTAATTTCAGGTATTAACAATTAATAATTACTTCTTTAAAATGGGCATTAAGGATTTAGAAATTAGAATTTTTACAAAGAGGCAGTATGTGCTTTTATAATTTCTCCTTTTATTAGTATCAGGCAGAGAAGCATTGCTACATTATTTCTTTTATGACAAAGCTGGCAATGACTTTGGTAAATGTACCTAGTTTAAAAGAATACAAAATAAATGCAAATACTTATGGTAGGTAGTTTCTAATTCAGAATAAAATCTTCCTACCTGCAAAATTGGAAAAAAGGCAAAATACCAATGGTAAATTTTCAGCGTGGTATTTCAAGCTGATAGAGGGATTGTGACTAATATGGCTTTTATTAACCTTGTGTGAGAAGACAACATTTACTATTTGTTTTACTAAGTAAAGAACCTGGGTTTATGTGCAGGCCTGGCCTACAAAATATCAAGTATATATGTGACTTAGATGCTTGTTCCATTGTTGGGTGGTAATATACTACATAGATAATGCTTAGTAAAAGGGTCATTCCTGTAACAAACCAATAAGAACAGTATTTTCTTAGGCTTTTCTAAAAAACAAAACTGAACTAAGATCCCAAACTAACAGGAGCTTCACATGTAAGTGTATTAGTCATCATTCTCCAGAGATAAAGCACCAACAGATTTTATGATTACATATGTATATATTATAAGGAATTAGCTCACAGTTTTATAGGCCAAGTCCAAATCTGCAGAGCAAATGTCCTAGTTGAAGTCTGAAAACCAACAAGCTGGTGTAGACTCAGGAAGTGCTAATGCTTCAGTTAGAAAGTACCAGGTGGGAGAATTCTTTTACTTGGGGGAGGGTCAGCCATTCAACTTTCAACCAATGGGCTGAGGTTCACTCACAGTATGGAGGGCAATCTGCTTTACTTTAGTCCATCAGTTTAAATGTTAATATCATCTGAAAACACTCTGTGTTAGTTATTTTTCTTGTTTGCTGAGACAAAATACCCAATCCCCAAAGTTAAAGTAGGAAATGTTTATTTGGCTCACAGTTTGTAGAGGTTTCAGTTCATAGTTGCAGGCTCCAAGGCAGGGTGGCATGGCAGAGGGGTATCAGAGATACAGTTCATGGGAGGCAGAAGGCAGCAAGGCAGCAAGCAGCAAGTGACAAGTGACGATCTTATCCAGGCTACCCACCTTAGGACAGGTAGCATTCACACTTAGGGTGGGGCAGCCTTAATCCTAGAATCACACCATGAATCAATCCCAGTGTCACATCCCTGATCACAGCATGACACACCCTAGACCCAGCCTCCAAAAAAAAAAAAAAGCCCCACCTATGGCTGAATAGGCTTTGGGGATATATCTAGATACTATTCATATCACACTTCCATGGAAGTCTAGAAAAATGTTTGACCGACTGTCTGGTCAAGTAGCCACCTAAAAATTAGTTATCATAGGTAGCAAGCACAAACATTTCTGGGGGGACTATTCTCTAGAGATAACCAGATGTACATTTTATATTCACCTATTTCTCCCTTCCAAATAAATCTAGTTTAAGTTTTCGAATATGCTTGATATTCTTTACTTTTCAATATTTTCAGAACAGGGTTCCTTAAACCACAACACTATTTGACATCTTGGGCTAGGTATTTCTTTGTTGTGGGGCTGTGATGGAATGTTTAGCTATATCCTTGGCTTGCTAAATGTCACTCATGGCCCCTACTTGACATCAGTAGTCACTCACTAACCCCCACAGTTGAGGCAACCAAACATACTTTGACACTGCAAATGTCCCCTTAGAAGGCAAACTTGCTTGAGAATGACTGTGCTAGACTGATACCTATGTGACAATTTGTTAGTAGCCATTATGATATTAAAAATTTCAAAGAGTGGGTTTTAACTTTCTTGACTTCATTTTTCTTTAACCACAGTTATAGACTTCTCAGACATTTTTTATTGGGGTTTGCCTTATAGCTCATTGTCTTGGGGTTGCCTTATATCTCACTGTCTTGTTCTATTAGATGCAAATATAATAAATATAGAATCAGAAAGAAGTTAATGTGTGTGGGGTATACTCACACACATACACATGCACACATAATGTTCACGTCTCATTTTTTTGGTTTTGGCAACTCAATAGCAGCTTGGTGGATTGGTCTACATTCAGACAGAAATGGACCACACTGTCTTAATTTGTAAGCCCAGGTGTGGTGGCACACACCTATGATCCTAGCAGTTAGGAGGCTGAGGCAGGAGGATCACAATGAGTTTGAGGCCAGCCTGGGCTACATAGCAAGTTTAAGGCCAGCCTGAACTATGCTCTGAGATCATGTCTTAAAAAAAAAAAATTCAGATGTCTTAATTTCCAGACTTGTTCTCTTAAAAAATGGGTAAGATTCGTCTCTTGATAGGAAACTGAATACTTGAACTGGGAAGAAACATGATCCATTTTCTTTCCTACCATTGGCAGAGAAATCTCACTTGCTCAAGTTAAAAAGATATAACAATAGGGTTAGGTTTAGCCTCAACTTGAATGAAATCTCATTCTGTGGAGGTTCTTTTTTCCCTTCCCTTAACTTGTTAGGCTCTAGTCAGGATCCCTGAGAGTGGAACACTTTTCTTTCACAAGTCCTTGTGTGTGGCTTTTGGCCTGCAGAGGTGCACAAACAGCAAGTTGCTGGTTTAAAACTTTAGAAAATTCAAATGTGGAATTTTAAATATCAGGGATGACAGGGCCGGGGATTTAGCTCAGTGGTTTCGCTGCCTGCTGTGCAAGCACAAGGACCCCAGTTCGATCCCCGGTACCAAAAAAAAAAAAAAAAAAAAAAATCAGGGATGACAAATTTGCTTTATCATCTTATTTGGTATACAAGTCTGAATTTTCAAACACACAACGTGGTGTCCTGAAGTGAAATGGGAAACCTGGGTTTTAGTGGTGTTCTGCTATTTGAACTAATGTTATGTCCCTTCTGAGATTCAGTTTTATTGTCTATATAACATTTTCCCTTCAGGACTATTTCAATTACCAAACATGACAGACAATATAAATGAAAGCCATAAACACAGGGCTTGGTAGAGTGAATAATGAATAACATTATTAAAATGAGTAAGATAACTAAGTGAATTTGATCAACAAAATAAATAATGGTACTGCATTATAAATCATAGAATAAAATATTCATGAGTCCACACTGATGTAAATGAATAATCAAAGAACTAAATGGGGAAAGGAATCAAGTTTCTTACAGAAATTCCAATTAAAGAATTCCAATTAATAAATAGGAAAGATGGAAATAGAAAAATCACTATAGCAGTAATTGTTGCAGGCAAGAATGGATATTGAAAATTCATGGGCAAGGTGGACATGGTAGTGCATACCCACGATCTTAGCTACTTGGGAGGTTGAGGCAGAAGGATCCAAGTTTGATGTCAGCTTGGGAACTTAGTGAAATTGTCTCAAAATTAAAAAATAAAAAGGGCTGGGAGTAATCTCTTTGCTCTCTGGGTTCAATCTCCAGTACTGGAAAAAAAATTGGTGGGCAAAAGTTTGAGAAAAACATAGATATTTGCATAACCTCAAAGGGTCTCCCCCAAGATGGATATTAATTATAAAAGGAAAAATAATATATATTGTGGAGAAAATTGGCAGACGCCACCTTAACCAGGTGATCAAGGGTGTCATCACTGGTAATGTCTTTTATATTAACATTATGTATCCCTTGATATGATATATTGAGGACATACCACTACTGAGGTTCTGGCGAAAAAATGGAATCAAATTATAGGAAAATAAGAGATGAATCCAAATTGAATGCGTACTCATCAAAAGTAAGAAGATTGGGCCGGGGATTTAGCTCAGTGGTTCCGGTGCCTGCCTCCCAAATGGAAGGACCGGAGTTCGATCCTCGGTACCCCCCCCCCGCCTCAAAAGTATGAAGATCATGAAGGAGAAGGGAAGAATGAGAACTATTACCATAAGGAAACATAATACCGAAATATAACATGATCCTGGAATGGATCCTAGACTAGAATAGGACCTCAGTGGAAAAATTCATGAAATTTGAGTAAAGTCTACAGTTAATTGTATTGCTGTTGATTTCTTAGTTTCTTTTTTTTTTCAAGTTTATTGGTACATTTTATATATACAATATGATGACATTCATCATTGGGAATTTGTACCTTTACATGATATATCTTGGTTCTTACTTTTTTCCCTATTCCCCTGCCCTCCCTTAAACCCCTCTACCCCTCCCTATTTACAAAGACGTTTGTTTCCATTGTGGGAGGGGTGGGGAAAAGGAAAGAAGGGAAAGGGTTTCTTAGTTTTGGTAACCACTTCATGGTTATGTAGGATGTTAACATTGAGAGAAGTTGGGGGAAGTGTACGTGGGAATTATGTATGTTATTTTTGCAACTATTCTTTAAGTCTGAAATTATTTCAAAATATAAAATTAAAAAAATAAAATAAGATAGCCTTATGGCATTTAGATCTAGAATGTTTGCCAAAAGGTTTATATGCTCGAAGGTGGGGCTTTTGGAAGGTGATTGGATCATGAGGGTGTTATACACATCTGTGGATTAATCCACTGATGATTCAGAGTTCAGTGTGCTCTTAGGATGTGGGCCTGGAGCATGATCTGGAAGGGTATATCCTCCTCCCTGGCTCTTCCCCTTTCTGTCTGCTTACAGGCTGTCAAGAGTTGAGCACCTCTTTTCCACCATGCCTTCTGCACCCTGTATCTTCCTTGTAGCTAACTGATCATGGACTAAAACTGGGAGTCAAAATAAACCTCTTTTCCTTCAAGTTGAAGATGTGGGGTGTTTTGTCCCAGTGATGAAAAAGTGTCTAAGACAGCTGTAGTTATACTATTAATAGTTATAATAGCATAATCATTATATTATAAATATATTATAATATTAATGTACATTAATAATTATAATAGTTATACCATTAATTCATTCAGCATGTCTGGAGGAGTAATTCCAAGTCTCTTCAACAGTTACTGCCAATGTTCATAAAGTTACACACACATTTGTGGCTCTTACTAATTATTCTTCATGTTGGGACCCTGTTTCACAGATTATAAACCTGCCCCATAGGTACTATCATGAAATTTTTAACAATCCTGTGAGATATTCCCATTTTCAAGTAGATGAGAGACCAAGGCACAGACAGGGAAGGGGCTTGCCTCAGGTTACTCAGGTACTCTTTCTTGACTCCTGCACAGTCAATGACAAAAGATCTCAGTCTGCTCAACAAAGTTCACACACAAGCTGGTGATTCTTTATTACATGAGGGAGTAGGCAAAAACATAGATTCATTTCTTTCAGAGACTCCCCATCAAGTATTCCCAGTGATGCACCTGGTGATGCAGCTAATATAACAAAAAATAAGTTGATTTACTGAGTACTTGCAATGTGCCAACATCATTAAATAAGATGCAAATTCCATTGTGAAAACTGGAGTCTTCATTAGGATCCAGAATTAGAAAAGGCCCAGCTTCAAGGATTCTGACTTGCATAGGTTGAGTATTCCCAATTCTATAAGTTCAAAAACCTCCTTTCTTATCTAAATGAGAGGAAAAAAAAAAAAGAGGTTAAGATCAAGCAAAGATGGTCTTGTTAAAACAATTCAACTATCTGGGGTCCCGAGTATTTACACCGCTGCTTTGGCCAGAATCAGAGCACAAAAGTTCTAATCCATATCTGATTCTAAATTAAAATAGTCAGGGCTGGGGATTTAGCTCAGTGGTTCCGCTGCCTGCCTTGCAAGCGCAAGGTCCCCAGTTCGATCCCCAGTACCAAAAAACAAAACCAAAAACCAAATAAATTAAAATAGTCATATAAAGTGCCTTTATAAAGAGGCACTTTATAAAATATCATTTCATTAAAAGTGTCTTTCTGTTTGCAGCCATTCAAAATAAAATGCCACACAAAAAATAAATAAATAAGTAAATAAATAAAATGCCATATGGACATGGTTCAAGAACTCCAAAGTGTGCTGTTTATAACCCAGATTATACACAACATTCCAATTTTATTGCTTTAGAGTAACTTTTAATGGCATCAACATAATAAAAATAACTATGATGATAACATTTAGAAATTTTTTTCTTTCTTTTTTACAGTACTGGGGAATGAATGACCCAGGGCTTCTGCACTGAGCTACATCCCTGGCCTTTTAAAAAATTATTTATTTATTAATTTTTTTTTTTGGTACCGAGGATCGAACTTGGGACCTTCTGCTTGCGAGGCAAGCAGTGGCACCACTGAGCTAAATCCCCATCCCCTAAAAATTTTTTATTTTGAGATAGAGTTTTGCTAAGTTGCTCAGGCTGGGCTCAAATTCTGATATTCTTAGCTCAGCCTCCCAGAGTCCTGGGATTACAGGTATGCACCACCATGATGACAACATTTTTTTGGAATTATTTCTCATTATTATAATCAGAAAACTAGAAGATTACTCAGGTTTAAAGTTATTATAAAAATATGGCTTCATGTGCTTGACATCAAATTTGTTAACTAGTTTTTAAAAACCAGGGGGCAGAATGCAGGGCTTGTTTCTCTCTCTCTCTCTCTCTCTCTCTCTCTCTTTCTGTGTGTGTGTGTGTAGGGAACTGAGTGAATTGTCTTTAAACCTGAACTGATATCTGAGAGTACTCATCATTATAAATCAGGTTTGGTTAATCTAGGGACATAGTTTCATGTGATAAATTAATTCATTCAGCATGTCTGGAGGAGTAATTCCAAGTCTCTGACAGTTACTGCCAATATTTACTCCTGGTTGGTGACTGGCAGCCATGTTTGTTACTGAGTAAACCTTTTTTTTTTTCCTAACAGCCACTTCAAAAAATTAGACTAGAGTGAAAAACTGGTCCTGTGTTATCATGGATGGGTAATCCCATGGTGGGCAGCAAAATCACTTTTCTCATTATGATGGTAATGAATGGCTTTCATAAATATATAATGAGCTAATGCTGTCCCCTCCAAAGGCATTCACTCATCCGATCCTAATCCACAGAGACATCAAGGAATTTCCCCAGTCTGCAAAACCAAAATATCTTTCTAAATTAAGTAAGTGAGTTTTGGGGGATTTGGAGATAGCAGTAATGAAGCAAATTTGTGCCCCTCTTCCTCTGCTAGATGAGGGGGAAAGGCAAAGACACCACAGGAAAAGTACTAAGTCCTTCAAATCTTCCAGGCTCTCAAAGGTAAAGTACCTATGTTTTCCTAGAGGAGGAGGGGTTATTGGTCATTTACTGAGCAACAAAGCAGATTCCTACAGTACATGGGAAGGACATAGTTATGTGCAAGGGGATGAAGTAACCCATGCAACTGTAGTTCCTCCAAGTTAAAAGACAAAAATCATTTCAAAAGTCAGAATGTGCTAGCTCCCCATGTCAAAGACTTTATTGCTATGTTTGAACTCAAGTCAAACTGAAAAAAAAAAAAAAAGTAAAAGACAATTGCCTCAGGAATGTCCATCATTCTTCTCAACTTCTGATCTCTCCAGTTCCAGTCAAAAACCAGAAACTTTAAGGGGTTCAAGTTAAGGCCACCTGAAAGAGACAGCAAGAAAGCTGTTATAAGTAAAGACCTCATACCATAAACCTATTAAAATGACTCTGTACTTTTCTGGTTGCTTTTTGCCTCATTTGCTGTCCTTTCCCCAGTCAACTAATCTCTGTATATTAAGCGCTGCCTTTGCCTGATGGGAAACTGAGGCAGCATCTGGGACTGGCTCTGCTGAAAGTCTTCTCATTGCTTGTGAGGAAGGCAGAGGGGCTGCTCCAGTTAAGTCTGCCCCATGCAAGCTCATGTACTGGCCAAGCTTCCATTTCATGAAACCCAGAATGTGGTGACACCTTCTGGACAGGAATGTGATAAACTCTACCTTGCAGGTGGAGGCAGTGTCCTTTCAGAGGAGTTGAGTGCAACAGAGTGTGCACAACAGAGGAGATGAATGGGGAGAAGGATGAGGACAGGTGGGTTGTAGGCGGAAAAGGAAGTCCCCATGAGTGGGCTCTATTCAAAGTCAGCTATCTTTTGATGAGGCTGGTCAATAATTTAGACTCCACCCCCTCTGTTTTCCTCTTTATCTAGAAAACAATTATTGAATGTGGGGCTGGAGGAGGCTTCAGGGATTGTCCACTCCTCAGAGGTCTTGGAGTTGGGCACGCAGTTCTTCCCACTGCTCCAAGTTGTTGGTTGTCAAACCTGCAAACACCTGAAGCCTTCCTCTGCTGCAGTACTTCTCAGCATTTACCTTAGCTATTTCAATATTCCTCTCTCTGCCCCAAATACTTTTTCATATTTCTTGTAATTAAAACACCTTATTTAAAATTTTCTCTGCAAAATTAAAATAAAAACAATAAACTAGGAAAGACAACGGGGTGATAGTCTTTCTTTAAAAATAACTCACTGCTGGTGGGAAGCAAACAAGTCCAGCAAGTCTGGAATGAAAGTTGGCATTACATAATAAAAGCTTTAAAATGCTTACTGTTTGACAAAAATGGTTTTCCTTCTGTGATGTTCCCTAGAAACACTAGAAACTTAAACTTACTTGCAAAGATGATCACTGTAGTATTATGTATACCCTGGTACCTTGGTTCATGAACCAAATTCTTCCCATGATTCTGGTTGCAGAATTTATTCCATGAACCTTGAAAAAATTCAATTTGTGAACCGAGGTACCACTGTAATCACAAAAATTAGAAAAGACCTAAGTATCCTACCATAAAAATATTGCAAAAAACATAACTTTACAATAGGGTGTTATACAGATATTATAAAGGAAAACATAAACCTATTTTATAACAGTCTGATGAGAAATAGTAACTGAAAACTGTAGGTTATAAAGCTATGATATATACTCTGATGTCAGCTTTATAAAAAATATAAATATGTAGAAAAAAGACTGAAAGGAAATATATTCATTACATCAATAAGAGAGTGTCTCTGAAATGATTCTTTTCTCTGTAGCTTTTTGCATTTTTCTTGACCCACAGTTAGAAGATGCCTGTCATTATTGAATTAAAACAACAAAATTCAGGCTGTAATTGTACAGATCCCAACGTCATGGAATATCTAATGTATGGAAAATCTCCTTATATATCAACCACATAAACATCTTAAGTCATAAACAGCTACATAAAATGAGTTGTGTGTTGTTAGTCTCACTTTGTTAGATTTTCAGTTTCTAGAATGCAGGGGATTTAAAAATTTTTTTTGAGGCTTTGAGAACATCAATAAACTAAAAATTCTCTGGTGGATTTTGTCTGGAATACTTGGGCACAGCACTAAAAGAGAAATATAGTTGGGGAGGATTACTCCAGAATACTCATATTTTATCCATAGAAACTGCATTTTTGTTTGAATATTTTTTAGTGTACTGTAAAAATAAGCATTTATTTCAAACAAATTTCAGAAAAACATGCCTATTAAAACAAGGTTATTTTGAAAACTGACAGCCTGACACTAAGCAAAAAGTGTTGTAAGGAAGCAAGACATCAGTTAACAATATTACACACAATTCTTCAATTATACTGCTGGTTATCTTTAGAAATGTAGCAGGAACTTCAAGGATTTCAGATATAGTTCTGGGCTATGGCATGATTTGCTTATCATGTTTTATTTATTTCCAACTTTAAAAGTATAAGCTTGAAAGGTAATACTTTATGAAATTGAATCAAATACATATCCAAGGAAAATTCCTCTCTTTTTATGTACTCCATGGAATCTTTGTTTCTGATTCTATGTTAGTATTTTATCTTTTTGCTGGTTTGTTTGCTCCCCCTACCCTCAGTACTGGGGACTGGACTCAGAGCCTTACACATGCTGGGAAACCCCTCTACCATGGAACAATATGCTCAGTTCTTTTTTTTTTAACTTTTTTTTTTGGTACCGGAGATTGAACTCGGGACCTTGTGGTTGTGCGGCAGGCGGCGGAACCACTGAGCTAAATCGCTGGCCCCTTTGTTTGTACATTTTGACACAGGGTTATGCTAAGTTGCACAGACTAGGCTGGAATTTATGATCCTTCAGCCTCAGCTTCCCAGGGGCTGGTATTACAGGTGTGCACCACCACACTCAGCTTTGTCGTTGTTTAAAAAGTTTTAATTATTAACTGTTTAAACCTTCAAGACTAAATTGTCTTCCTTTAGCTAAAAGGAAGATATTTGTTCAAAAATTTTCAACATTACACCTTTGGTTCCCCTTTCTGAAGAATGATAAAGATTAAGTTTAATTAATGCTCATGCTTTTAATGGGAAAATGTCTAACTTTTTTTAAAGCAATTAGAAGGGATAAAAATATGGCTCTATTCCAAATCAGATGCCAGTAAAAATGGCATCAGTATAAAGATCTAAGCAAATATCAAATACATGAGATTAGTAATTAGAACATCATGCAATGATTTTTGTTTTAGTAAGAACAAGAAGCTTAGTAACAGGTAAAAGAAACATGGCATTAAACTGAATACAGTATTAAGCTAAATAACCATAATTTTTTTCTTTTACAAATTCTCCAATCATAATTGCTTGCTTTTGAATAACCACATTTTAGCCTCATGTTTTAAATTAAATGCCTATTCAACAAAGCTAATTGAAAAAACACATCTATACATTTAGATCCTAGAATACCAGAGTAATAGGAGACATTACTCAAAGATGAGTAAGAAAGTTCTATTCTTTTTCATCATTGCTGTGATAAAGTTCTTAAGAATGTGCTTTTCTCTTTGTTTTTCCTAAGCCACTACTTCTGGCTCTTCAGGAATTTGATTCTCTTTTTCTGAATCTTTAGGGGAAAGCCTGAAGAATTCTCCAATTCCTTTTTGCTACTTGGGTGTTGGACGTACACAAAGTAGATTCTCTCGTGAATACTTATTTTAAGTTTTCCTCAACGAAAGCGAAGTAGAATTAGTGGCAGAGGTGGAGGGACCCAGCACCTTCCTGGGGGATCGAGAGGTTACCAATTTTCTGTAAGTGCTTGGGACACTGTCTGCTTTAGTCTGCACCATGTCAGACCATGAGGAGATGAGGGAAACACTAACTTCCCAGCCCACCATGTGTCGCTGGACAAGGACCTTGAATATGTTTTATATACCAGCTTCAAACAGAATGGGAATCTCAAGTGACTAAGACTCAATTACCCAAGAAGGAAATACCAACACATCCAGTTCTACAAATTCCAGAGACTGCAAAATGGAGGGCAAAGACCCTGTGGATCCACAACTTTCTTACAGCAATCAGAATTCTCAGTGTGTTTAGGTGGGCAAATGCATTTGTTTGCCGCAGTCCTTACTATTCCTCATTGTATTTTACTCACTGGCTGGCTTCAGAGACTAATGTCTCAGTTTCCCACTGGGGAATTAAACAGAAATCTCATTTCTCTATATCTCAAGTGTAGTTTCTTAGCTTCATATGAGAGTAAGGCAAACTCCTAGCTCTGGGTAGCAGCATCACTGCCCTCTTTTCATACCTTGTTTAATGAGTTCTTTAATTCTCCCTGGAGTTCCTACACCCAGATGCACCACACGCTTCTCCAACAACTTTACCTGCTCCTGGACCTATTCCAAGATGGAAAAGAAGAAAGGAAAGGAACATTCGTTTTAAAAATACAAACAGCTGGATATTGTGGTGTGCTACCACCTGTATTCAGGAGGCTGAGACAGGAGGATCATGAGTTTGAGGCCAGCTTGGGCAATAATAGAAAGAACCTGCCTTAAACAACAACAACAACAAAAACAAACAAACAACACAAATAAAACAAAACAACAGTAAAAAACAATCACAGGCCAATTTAGAGCATTTTATTTCAAAGTTAAGGGCAGGGGAGAGGAAACAAATACAGCTACTCTTGATTAGGATCAACTTTCAGAGCAAAGAAGATCACCCTAGAAAACTGGTAAACCCTCAGTGAATCCAAGGTCAAATGCTACTTTCTGTACAAGAACGGAGCACAGCAGAGGAATGTCTACTGTAGTGAACTAGGTATACAGAAGCATGAAATTCAAAGAAAACCAGAATGGTTGCTAAACATGTAATATAAAAAGGGAATCAGAGAAAACACTTGCTAAGGAGACTGGGAGAAGAGGTTGAAGGGAAAAAGCTACGGTCTGGGAGCAACTCTTAGGGATCACTTATTACCCCCCCTCCATCAGAAACCACACACCCTTGCTTACCTTTATGTGTTTTGCAAACAGTTTCATAACTTTGCTGTCTCCTCTGAATGCTGTCATTGACCTAATAAAAGGAACAGATTAATGCTTAAGAAACTCATTCTGGGCTGTGTTGACTACTGAAATATTATACCTTGCTTTAAAGAATGTGTACATGTATGTGCACATACATGTTTATTTCCACACAGAAATATTCTGGAGCTTTTAGGTTAGCCCATCTCTGTAATGAAACTGGAATCACCTGTTTGGCACAGTAGCATGGGAGAGTGAGGCAAGAAGATAATGAGTTTGAGGCTGGCCAGGGCAATGTAGTTAGACCATGTCTCAAAAACAAAAAATCAGAAATAGGGTGGCTGGCTTTTTACTCAGGCACATAGCTGGTTTTGCTTCTCTCATACTTATGGGTTAACTACTCAGTTGGGCTTCTTTGATTTCAAACACGTGGATCTGCCTTTCTCTAACCATACAGAATTCTTATGTTCCTATAAGGAGAATTTATCTTTGAATTTTGCAATTGAGTTCTTACCCAAAATTGGTTGCAAGAGAAATCTTAGAAAAACAATGTTAGCTTGTACTCTGTAAAGAGTATCTACAAAGGTCTCTCTGTGGTGGCTGTGGAGGAAATCCATGGGCTGACCTGCCAGGGAGAAGGAGGGCTTATATCCTTCTATCAGCAGCCCCACTATTTTTACTCTGTAGTCTGAGCTTCTCTGTATAATTTCATACATGGAAATCCTTCAGCCAAAAGGAAAAAAAAAGAAAGAAGAAAGGGAATGGAGGAGAAAGCATAGAAGGAAAAAGAGAAGAAAACACAGACACAAAGGACTGGCTGACCTTGGGCTATGAGAGCAGGCAGGCATTATAAATGATTGAGGCTATCAGGGTGGGAGGTGTGGGAGGGGAACCAGAGAGCAGATGCCCCTGTGAAGAGAGCAGATGCCCCTGTGAAGGGATCAGCCAGTCTCACCTAAGGCTATTATTAAGATGTGAGACTATGGGCCGGTGTTATAAGACCTGAGTTTTGGAGAAGCCAAAAATCTTTTTTCATATGTATGTTCTGATTTTAATGATGGCAACTTATTAAAATTTTTTAGCTATGAGATAGTTATGGGGCAAACTTGGTCCCTTGGACTATTAATGTCCACCTCTGACCTACATGTCAGCTGGCCTATGCAGTTTCTAGTATTCAGTAATTTGGATCTAGCTACATCCACTCAGACTGTCAGTGCTTGGGGAAGGGGTCAAGAACATGCTGGTCAATCAGTGCCTTACACAACCGCTTTCACTAGCTGTAGGGGAGAAGGTCTTCAGCCTGTACCAGTGGCTGATCTATAAATAGCCACTTACACCCTTTTCCCACTGTTGCAGAGATGATACGAATAATACTCTTCCTATGTCACCATGGAAAAAGCTGTATTTCTCAGGGAACAGTTTTTAAATCCAGAGAATATTATGAATCTGGCAGCCAGTGATGTTTCATGACTTACTCTGGCTGCTAAACTGTACAGGCCCATAGAAATTTGGGCCACATCTGGACAGGACTTTATGGAAGTGATCTTGAACAATGACCCTTAGTTCACCTGATTTTCTTCCTTCCTTCCTTCCTTCCTTCCTTCCTACGAACTCAGGACTTTGTGCTTGTGAGGCAAGCGTGGCGCCACTGAGTAAATCACTGTTCCTGATTTTCTGAACTTTATTTTTTCTTGGTGTCCATTTTTGTCACCAGTGTTTCACTTGTGGCCTCTATTTCTACATGTCACCTAAAATTCTGTTTTAAGTTGAAGTGGATATAAATAAACAAAAAATATTTTAACTGATATTTGGGAATGACCTAATACAGGAATATTACTTTCTTTTATATATCATTATGTTTTGAGAAATATCATTGACCAGAAGGAATGCAAGAGTTTGCAAAATAGTGAGTCATGCTATACAAGTTCTATTGAAAATGAGGTTTTACTTACATATAGGCTTTCTCCATATATCTTACATATAGGCAAAGATAACCAGGAAGAATTTAACATAGCTCACATCCCTCAAAAGAACAGATGTTCTTATAAAAGTTAGAATTATTGAGCATTAGTCTTTCTAAATATAGCTTGTTCTCACTGCTCAGAAGTCACCTTTTGCAAATCATTTAACCTTGAAATGGATCATATTACTGGGAACACAGAAAAAGTGAGAATTTATAAATGAAGTGTGACAACACAGTGCTTTTATGCCCCTTGGAAAAGAATTTATATACAGTAAAAGTTCAAATCAATTTGACAACTTATTTTTAAGAAGTCAGCTTAAGTCAACCTCTTTGGCATTATTATTTCAATCAGAGATGAATTCTGTGGTTGTTGGCTTTTAAAAGCACTGAAAAGTCAATGTGAACTGGTCTGATATCAGGATGAACAAATATAGCTGTCTTGAGAATGGGGTATTGAAGATCAATTATGTTTGGAAGCAAGTTGAAAGGAAGACTTGCTTTACTGGGAGGGTGATACAATTAGTGTGTGTGCTTAAGTGGGAAAAGGAGATTCTGAGAAGCTATTAAAGTTTAACAATTATTTTTTTTTTAAAATCATAATTAGATTAGTTCATTAATAAAAATACACTTCAAATAATTTCTGAGGGCCTACAGTAGTACACCTTAGTGTAACTGACCAAGTTTCTTTTTTTTTCATGACTTGGATTTTCCTTTTTTTAAAAATTTTAATCTATGAGACAGTCTCTACTCCATTAGCCAATAGCCGTTGAAGGAGACAGATACATAAAAAGGTCTTTTTAGCAAAATATAAGTACAAGAACAGTATCTGAATACTATTATCCAGTCAGGCAGTCACCAAGAAAGCCATTCTCAGCAAAAAAAAAAAAAAGTTTGATGCCTGGCATGGTGGCACACACCTGTAGTCCCAGTACTCAGGAAGCTGAGGCAGGAGGATTGGCACAGGTTTGAAGAAGTGAGTTAAATGAAGGGTCAGGAGCTCCTAGGCAGAGGAGCGGCCTGGCAGGGTTTCTAGGGCCAAACAGCTGGCAGGAAGAGGGCTGCACACATGTGTGGAATCAGGGCGTCAGTGAGGGAGGAAGCTTTATCTGAGACGATTTCATAAGAGACCGATTTTACAACATTTTTAAGCAACTAAGTCCAAATGCAACACATAGAAGAATAAAACATAATTTTAACAAAAGACAATGCGTAAAAAACCCAAGAAATTTGCAAAGATTTAAAACACAACTTAAAATTAAGTTTATTTCTCAACTTTTAATTCTTTTCCACTGATCTGATCTGTCATGCAGGTGACAGTTCCATACTGGTTTGATAATTGAGACTTTTTAATATGTGTATCTCAAGTAAAACAGATGTTATAATAATATTGAGTCTTTCCTATTCAAGAATTTTTCTATGTTTACAATCTTTTCTCTCCCTTATACAAGAAGTGATAAAATGATATAGTGAATGTGTACATTAAAAAATTTATTACAAAAGACTCATTGCTATTTATCGCCCTCAAGATACTCTCCCTCACTTTGAATGTACTTATCCTATGGTTCTTGGCAATATGTCTTTTACTGCAAAACAGAGTCCCTGCCCTCATGGAATTTACGTTACTGTAGGAAGACAGTAAGATAGTAAGCAAGGAAACATACATTATAATGTTAGGTAGAGTGATAAGTTATATAGAGAAAAAATAAAGTATGGAAAAGGAATGGCAGGGACTCTGTTTTGCTCACTGCTTTAGCTCTAGCATGTACAACACATCAGGTTGTCACACATCAGTTATTTCACAAACACTTAAGAAGGAAGTCATATTGATGAAGCTTCTGACCTAATGAGCTCTAGAGCTCGGACGGCTGAGCTGCAGATGATCAGCATCAGGACCGACTTCTTCTCACTGTGGTTTTTCCGAAGTTTTACCCACTTAGGACAAACTAAAACAAACAAACAAACAAATAAACCAACCAACCAACCACAGAAATTTACTCTAAATATAGCAAAAGTTTCCAAAGCTGAGCATTCTCCAATTACTTGTTAGTGTTTAAGCAAAAAGAACATAATGACCACTGTTCATTGTAATTTTATTTTCTGGTTATTCTAGATATTAGATTAAAATAACATGAAATTAATTCATTTACAACACAAATTAATTCATTTATAACACAATACATAATATACCAAGCACTTAAATATGACTAATTTTAGAAATAATTAAAAACATTTATACTAATATATTTTCAATATTTTAATTTATGTTTGATACTTGAAGATAGTCTTGACTAAGTAGGAGAAGAATTCTGATTCAATAATATTAAATTTTAAAGTGACATCTACTATAAGACATAAAATGGAACTGACATTTAAATAAAAGCCAACATTTCTCACACAGTGTGCTAAGCATTTAACATACATTTTAAAGTTCATATAATCCAGCAGGGTTGATTCTATTATTACCTACATTGACATTTGCTGATTTTGGTGCTGAGAGGCTTGTGAACTCAGGTTAATTATCATCAGAACTGCTTACAGTTTGAAAGAATGTTAAATCTCTATATCTAGCATGTTTCATCACTGGCCACAAATAAATGATAACTTGATATGAATAATCTAGTTATCTCTGGCTACACACAATTCATACTGAAAAGATTGAATTAGACTGATTTTGGAATAGTTCTGAGTTCCGAACATGTGCAAAGAATTTCAGGATCTCACAGCTGGTATAGAGTAATCATTGTCCAACTTTTTTATCTTTCAACTAACAAAATCAAGTCCAGGTCTGGGGATTTAGCTCAGTGGTTCTGGTGCCTTCCTTGAAAGCGCAAGGGCCTGAGTTCAATCCCTGGTACCAAAAAACAAAACAAAACAAAACAAAATCAAGTCCAAGGGAGGATTCAGTGACTTGTCCTTGGTGAAACAACAGATTACTAGGGGACATGGGACTAGAACACTATTCTCTAGGTTCCCAGACCAATACTTCCAATGTGTTACGAAACAAAAATGAGACCAAAGTTCAAGTTTCCAATGCCAGACCAACATAAGAATAAATTTAAATAGGTTAAAAATTAACTTCTAGATGGAGCTAAAAAAAATTCTCCACTTAAAATTCACTTAAGATAGAAACTTTTGATTTTAAATGTAGTTTTTAAAGTTTAAAAAGAGACAAACCTTATTTTTAATAGAATAAAATACTGGTGAATAATTTTGTTAAAAAGCAGAGTTTACTTACTTTCTTTTAGGTATGATGAAAAACTGTGAGTCAAATCATTGGCCTTGAGGAAACAGGAATCTAAAAATATGAGAAACAGGCTTTGTAGACTATTTTGCAAACATGCAATCAAACCAGTTTAAGTATAAATCATGTATTCTTTGCAAGGTATAAAAATTAGTGAAGTTCATTATGCATTTTAATGGGTTTAAGAGAACAGCATCAAGAGAAATAGTTTTAACCCTCCACAAAATGGCTATACTTTTTTCAATTTTACTTTTTTATTAGTACATATTTGTAGTACATAATGATTACATTCCTCATGGGGAGTTGGTACATGTACATAACACATCTTAATTCTCTTCTTCATTCTTCTCTCCTTTTCCCTCTTTCTCTCCATTTCTTGGTTCACTTCCCTTTTGTAAAAGATATTATCTCCCTGTTTCCTCTCTTTCATTTTGCTATTTATTCTTCATTTTTTATTGGCTCATGTTGCAGTACGTAAGTTTACATTCCTTATGGGGAGTGTGTACATGTATATAATGCATCTCAGTTCTTTTTTCACCTCCATCTTCCCTCTCTCCATCTCTTGATCCCCTTCTCACTTGCAAAAGATCTATCTCCCTACTTCTTATTATCTGTCTTTTATTTTGCTCTTTATATTTTGGGTTAGTAATAAGAGAAACCATGCAACATTTGAGCTTGTGTGTCTGATTTGTTTCACTTAATATTATGTCTTAAGCTGCATCTATTTTCCTACAAATGACTCAAGGTTATCCTTGAGGCAGAATAGTAGTCCACCATGTATAAATACCATATTTTCTTTACTCATTCATCTGTTGATGGACATATAGGCTGCTTCCAAGATTTAGCTATTATGAATTGTGCTGCTAGAAATATGGGTAATAATGTCTTTAACTCTTTTGGGAAGGTACCTAGAAGGGGAATAGCTGGGTTGAATAACCATAATTTCTTACAGTAGTGAAACAGAAGCTTTTATCACTCAAAAGACTGATGAAACACTTTTATTTTTCAAATCTATGAAATAGACAATATTACAAAGGCATAGTGAAGTGGCCAACAAGTCTGTAAGAGATGCTTAAATCCATTAGTCATCAGAGAAGTGCAAATTAATACAAGTATGAGACAAAACACTCAAGTGAAATGGGAAATGCTAGAAAAATGTGTAATACCAAGTACTGGGAATGCAGGGTGATGTGAATGCTTGTCAACTTTAGTTGGAAATGTAAACTGGCATACTTATTCTGGAAAGTAGTCATATTAAGATTATATACTCAAGGATGCCAGCATAAATAATGGAAAGAAATTCCATTTGGGGGTAATTAAAGGAAAGAAATTCTTTTGTGGTCTATAAAGGGAGATATACAAGGATATTTATCCTGGGAATATTTGTGATACTGAGATGTGGGAGGCAACGTAAGTGTTCATATATGGGAAAATGGATGAGTAACATATGGTAGATGAAAACATTGGAATACTATGTACCATTTAGAAGCAATGAATTAGATGTACATAAAGTCACACAGGTATATCTAAAAAACATGTGAAGAAACAATGGGGATAAGCACAAGGTCATTTAGTTAAAATTTAAAATGTACCCACAGAAACATGACATATTCTATAAAAATATATACATATTTGAAAATGTATGGCAATATATTAGAATGAGGAAAGGAAAAAGTATTTGGGAAGAATGGGAATAATGTATCAAGATACAATACTCTACAACCTCATGTTAAAGAGTACACATTAAAATAAAACAAGGCCCTTGCTGACCAAAGACCATCATCACTGTATCAATTATGTAATATTATTAACTTTGTACCTGAGATGTATAAAAAAGCAACATCATGATTATCAACCTCTTTCTCAGATTGTCAGGGAATAAACTATTTCTAAATAAAATTAAATTTATATTGTGACAGCACATGTAAGTCACATCATGTGAGCAATTTCAAAATTGTTGTATCTTATGCTGATGTGGAGCTTTAGATGGTCTTTAAAATTGTAATTCCCTAAGCTTGTATATGATCAGACTCTCTTGGATAGTTTTTCACAAAAGATACAGATTCCTAGGATAGACTCTCCATTGCATAGTGAGCAGGTCTGGGATGCTTTTAAAAAAGTTCCTGAAAGGCTGGGGATTTAGCTCAGTGGTTCCAGTGCCTGCCTCACAAGCGCGAGGTCCCGAGTTCGATCCCCGGTACCAAAAAAAAAAAGTTCCTGGGTGATTCAATTGCAGCTAGCCTACAAGCATTTAGAATCACTGATCTAAACCACTCTATAGTTATCAGGAGACGGCAGAGGTTTATTAGCTCCCAGTAAGCCAGCCTCAAAACCCTAATTAAGTGCTCATGTGTAAAAGATTAACATGTATAGTGCACAGTATTAATTGAAAAGACATATTCTTGCCTTACAGACACAAACAACCTCAAATTAAAACCAAGTTTGACACTTGACAAACTGAATACAAGGGATATTTTATTATTTATATCCACCTTCTGCTTAGGTTCCTTCTCACCTAGCATAGTCGTCCTTTCTTTCCTTGGTTTCATTATTGTAGCAGTAACAAGGGCTTTTTCTCCTAAAGCTTCCAGTGATTCTTTAGTTTACTGTGTCTCAGAATGATCCAATATCTTTTTTTTTTTTTGGTACTGGGGTTCAAACTCGGGACCTTGCGCTTTCGAGGCAGGCAGCGGAACCACTGAGCTAAATCCCCACCCATAACCCAGTATCTTTACTGAAAATGAAAGCCTGTATTTCTAACATGCTTTTCTTCCTCTCTAAACAAACCCATGACTACACATTCTTGTTTATTACTGAATTCTAATAAAACAATAGTATACTCACCCTGGAACTTAGAAGGGTGCTTAAAAGTTTCTTCTGACCTTTAGCACTAACAATTCTGGAGAAAAGCAATGTTTATGATGTTCCAAAGATTGCATAATAGCAGTGGTCCTCTTAACTCACAAACCCTTCTTAAGTTCAAAGTATGCTCTAATAAAAAACAAGAATGGAAAACTGACCTAGTAAAAAGTGATCCAACTCAGTAAAAACTAAACCAGCTAAATCTTGAGAAGTGGGTTGGCTGTAGGACTTGGCTCCTGTGAGAGAGCCATCAGGACATGGCATCACACTGGAGGAGCTGAGTGCTGAGAAGAGTGGTTTCTAATTGTTGCTGGAGCCATCGGGGCTCAGGGAGCCTAAAACCCCAGATCTTGTTTATGTGCAAAAGCACTGCACTCCTCAGTTCCCCAAAGGCAATTTTCTTGGAATAGAAACAAAGGGGTCAGTGTGTCTCCAAACCCAATGCGCAATTTTAATAAAAGCGTATCACAAAAGAATTATAAAAATTCGGGCAACTGATTATTTTCTAGCTTCTCAAGCTTCTGTAAGACATAAAGTTATAATGGAAAAAGGAAATCAAACAAACCTGGACCATTTCCAAAAGTAGCATCAGTTATCCCTAGTATCTATAGATAGGTCATCTAAATAGGGGTACACTATTTATAGTTTGATTTTATGACCACATCTATTTTATTCCATCCTTGCCCAAAAGAGTTACAGAATATATCACAATTTTAACATCGATATAATTTTGCAATAAATTTTAATTATAAATATTCTAAGGCAGTAGATCTAAAACTATAATGGGCCTAAAGAATCACCTGGATTAATGATCTCTAAATCTTGCTACATAGGCAGAATTTTATCACTATATTTAGATAGCTTGCTTGAAAAAGTCAGAGCTATATCTCAAAATACTACCCTAAAAACAATGCCATAACTAGGAAATCCATGCTAAGATGAAAATTATGGCAAAGTTATAGTCAACCAAGTTGCATAGCTATACCTTTTTTTTGATACCAGGGATCAAACTCAGGACCTTGCGTTTGCCAGGCAGATGCGGTGCCACTGAGCTAAATCCCTGGCCCGCATATCTATACTTTTAAAGGTATGTTTTATTTTTATTTTAGTTTGACTTCTATCCTTCTTAGGAGTTCTTATTCCCTGAAGAGTCTGCTAAAAACACATATGCTACAATTTCTCTTTTAAACACAGAAAGAAAATACAATAATAGCTCAGTATTAAATTCAACAAATACCATTTGTCATTTTAAGCAGGAAATCATCCAAATGCTAAGACTATCAGGTGAGGAAAGGAGTATTAACATGTGGATAATACATTAATTTACTGCTTAGACTACCTAACCATAACATACAGTAAAGAAAAAATGGGATGTTTTGGTTTTCATTCTTAGGAAAATTTAGCATGGCTGTACCTGGTAGATTCAGTTCTTCTAATTCAATCACTGAGCGATTACTGCTATAATAGTCATTCACCAGCTTCTGTAGATCTTTAGGTGTCCCTGGTTTTGGCTCTGATTTTGCAAGAACATCAGTAATTTTTTTCTAAGATATGAAAGAAAAAATAATAGAAAAATAGGTTTTAGAATGACATTTGGCTTAGCTTCATTCTTCTGGCATTTAAACTGCTTATAGCTTTTGGTGATAGCTGATAACTCTTAATCCCCTTAGTATATGACTTCTAGAAGAACTGAATTTTGCTGGAGACTCCATAATGGTATTTTTCAGCAAAAGCTAATAAATCTGGTTGCTATGGAAACTTCTCTTTTAGCCTCCCCTCCCCCCTTAGCTGGTACCAGGGATGACTTCAGGGGCGCTATACCATTAAGCTACCAAGCTTACATCCCCACCCCTTTTTATTTTGGACAGGGTTTTGCTAAATTGCCTAGCCTGGCCTCAAATTTGTCACCATGAGTAGCTAGGATTAGAAGCATGTGCCACTGCACCTGGTTCTCTTTAGTCTTAAATGATCTAAATTCTTGGAAGAGCACCATTTTGAGGATTTCTTACCTACCTGAATTTTGAGGTGCTGAGTTTCAGTTTGAATTTATAGCATTAGAACTAAATCTGCAGAAGTACTATGATCATAGGAGCTTTGCACCCCTGTGAACTTTACATCCCTGATTCTTAAGTATTGGGAGGCTGACAATCTTAAAAGTGGCCCTATAAAAAGTAGAATAGATATTAGAGGAAATACAGTGGACCCTCAAGTTACAACTGGTCTGACATACGAGCAACTTGGGTTAATTAGATTAATGCAAGATTAATCTGCCTCTTGTTATCTATAGTGTGTACCCAGGTAAACATCCAGATCTCAGCTGTACTGACTTAAAACCAACTTGAGTTACAACTAACTGGGAACTAACTGATCAAGTTTGTAAGTCAAGGGTTCACTGTACTATCACATATTTGTTCTGATTTGATCTCATTTAATAACACTTATTTAATGCCTCCAATATACTGAGAACATACAGTTGTTCTTTTCATTTTCTTCATAAATTTCCCTTCTCACTTCCTTCTAACTTTTCACCAAAGATCCAGAAGGAGCCATTCTTCTACCCCTAACTCTTTTCCCTCTTTCCATGAAATCCTTATTTCTGTGCTACTGCCAAGAATGTTCAAGGGCCTGCCAAAGGTATTAACTTTTAAAAATATGTCATCAGTGGGCAATTTTAGCATGACCTTAGCCAAGGCTAAGCTATTTAGCTAGAATTCTGACCTTGAGCCACCAGAATTTAACACTCATGAAGGTCATTAGTGTATGAATTATCAAAGAAAAGTTAAAGTTACTTCTCTAAGCACTTGCCAGCCCTCAGCCAATTTGACATCTCCTGTCTTCCTATTTGACCATTTGTGAGAAAAGAAAACATATGCACACACACTCTTGGTTTTCTAAAAACTTGCTGCTAAGTAAATGGTTTGAGTCCATCTTCTTTCTTCTAATCCCAATCATATTTCCTCTGCTGACTTCAGCAGGAGAACTTTCTTGGCAGAGAGAGAATTACACTGCTGTTTTCATAAGTGTAGTGGAAGGTGAAAGCTAACCATACTAAGGCTGTGCCATAAAAAAGTTTATATAATAAAAAGAACTGAAAAAAATCAGATGCCCCAAATTCAAAGACCCAATTCAAAAATGGGCAACTGAAATTAACAGACATTTCTCAGACAAAGAAGTAAAAGCAGCAAATAAATATATGAAAAAATGTTCAACATCACTGGTCATCCGAGAAATGCAGATGAAAACAAGACTGAGATTCCACCTCACTCCACAAAGAATGGCTGCTATCAAGAAATCAACCAATAACAAATGCTGGCGGGGGTTTGGAGAGAAAGTAACCCTTCTCCATTGTTGATGGGAATGTAGACTGGTGCAACCACTGTGGAAATCAGTATGGAGATACCTCAAAGAAGTAGGACTAGAGGCTCCATTTGACCCAGCTATTCCCCTGCTGGGTATCTTCCCAAAATAATTAAAAGAATCATACCACAGTGATATATGTGCACCCATGTTTATAGTGGCACAGTTTGTAATAGCTAAAGCTTGGAAACAGCCCAAGTGCCCATCAACTGGAAACTGGATAAAGAAGATGTGTTTTGTTTTTTTTTTATAAAATGGAGTACTACTGAGCCATAATGAATGAGAAACTAGAGTCATTTATAGCTAAATGGATGCATATCGAGGCCATACTCTTAAGTGAAATAAATAGGACACAGGTGTAAATACCGATTAGTTTGTCTAGTGTGAGAAAGTGAAAGTATAAATAACGGTTAAAATGATTAAAATGAATAGTTGATAATTTGAAATAGGAAGAAAAGGTCCAAAAGGGTAAGGGTGGTTGGAGGGGAAGGAGAAAGGAAAGAAGGGAAAGGAAAAATTATGAGAAAAGAAAAAAAAAAAAGGAAATGAAGTCTATGTCAATAGGGAAGGGTGGAGGGGGTGAAGGGCGCACAGGTAATGGGGAAAAAATAAGAACCAAGATACATCATGTACAGGTACAAGCACCCAAAGATAAATGTAAACATACTGTATACCTAAAGTGTACCAATAAAAGAATTTAAGGAAAAAAAAAAGTTTGTATAGGAGCAACAGAGACTTCTCTATACTCAGAGGCAAATATTAAAATAGAAGGGGAGTTTTACTAAAAATTATGACTCCAAATTCGAGTTAGAAATGCCTTATATTACTTTCATGTGCTTATTATTTTTTTATTAATATTTTAAAATATAAGGTCTCAAAAATAGGAATGTGTAGGAAAAGAAGGTTTGAAAATTCTTTTCTTGGATAGATCCAGAGGGATAACAAGGGAAAACAACTCTGAACCTCTAGAATTGGAAACCCAGTTCTGACATCTAACCACAAAGAAAACACAAGATGGGTAACAAAGAGGCTTGGTGCTCCACAAAACTCTAATAGGAGTTACAAGAATTGAGTTTTAGTTCCAACAGGAATACTTATTGGTAGTGACTTTAGGAAAGGCACTGAATTTCACTGAATCTTAGAATTTCTGTATCTATAAAGTGTGATATATAAAAGTATGATATATGAAAATGTGATGGAGGCTGCATGGGGCCATACCACTGTAAAAAATTGTTACTATTACCTTTTTCCTCTTCTTGGTCTTGGTGGCATCTTCTTTTGTTTCCTTTGGTTGTATCAAGAAACATTCTTTAAACTATAAAGAAAGCCAAATGAGAAAATTTTTATTTTCATGTGATGAAGTGTCAATGAATGGTATGAATTTTCAAGGGCTTTCTGCCATGTATGCATTTCTCACAATACCTTGGTAATAATCTACAGCCTGAGATGCTGGATCAGCCACTGGAGCTTATTATATAAGGCCTGAAGTGAGAGAACTCCAGAAAGTCAGAAAGTGCAGATGACTTAAGCCTCGAAAATCCTTGAACGAAGATCAAAATGTGTGGGTGAGTGTATATGCTTGATGTGTACAGTGTATTAAACAGAGGACAGTGGCCAGTTTGTAAAATACAGGCAGAAATAGATGTGATTAAAATTATGATGTGGCAGAAAGTCTTTGACTTGAGTGACTGAGGTTTTCCGTAAATTGGCTGTGTGTGAGCCTGCATTTCCAAGTCACTGGGTTATTATTTTGTATTATCCATGTCTTTCCTCTTTTCAATATTTTCATAAAACTAGCTATACCAACTGTGTTTTTAAAACAGTGATTATAAAATGAATGTCTCTGTTAATGGTCTGAGTCTTTACCATAGCATCCAGAGTAATTTATTTTGCTTGTTACCTTGACCCCTGAGTACTTTATACAGTTTAGTACTATTTTTATCCTGAGTTTTGTTTTTTAAGGTAGAAAAACAGGAAATCTGGACTAAGACCTTGATTTATAAAGTAGAATGCCTTAGTTTCCATATATATCAATCATAAGCAGGGCTATAAAATGTTTCCTGTGCTGGGTCTTTTATGCAATATTTTCAAACAGGTTGCCAAGTAAGATATAAAATGTAAATAAAACTTATTCTGAGTTTTCCTTTGATTAAGTTTCCATTCCAATGAGAGAGTTGTCTGTGTAAGCTGGTGACCTACTAACTAAAACAATTTGGTCTTCACTGGCTCTGTTTAAAATGATCACAAATGAATCTTTTTACAAAAGATTGCAGAAGACAGATGACGGATTAGGAATGCCTATGGTCTCAAGTCAGACAGAGATATAATGCTATATAATTTCTTCAAGATACTGGGCCAAGGATCTGAAGTTTCTAGATTTTGCTTTAGTTGGAGAAGTAGATTCAAAAGGTTTAGAATTAAAATAACATGGGACTCTTAAAGTTTTAGCTCCTTCTCAGTTACAACAAAAAACCTGCAAAGAGCACTTGCATCATAGTTAAAGAAAAGAGATCATCACCTTTCTTATTTAGATGTCTTATGGCTGTACATACATGTCAATTTGATGTTAGTACATGCCAGTAAGAAACTAGACCAGGGCCACTAATATGTCACAAAATCTGCCAAATGGTCATAAGAGTCCAGTTACAGACAGGCTAGCAATCAGCTCATGCTCCTAAGGCAAAGGCCAGGATACGATGGAAGCATATGTAATATCTCTTTGTCAGTAAAAGGGTTTTGGGGAAGCAAGGTTAGAATTATTTTACATTTTCTTTTTTCGCTTATGGAGGCATTCTCCAGGAGTATGTTACATGTGCTGGTTGCATTTATGCTAGTTTTACAAAGCTGACTAATTCAAACACCTCTTGAATCTAAAAATGGGCTCTGTTTAAAGGATATGCAAGGATTCCTCAATTGTGGAAGAAAAAATGAAAACATAATTCTGAATTATGCATAAGAAGAAAGAAACATGCTTGAAGAACTGCTTTAGTGAAGATACAGCATCAGATTTAAATGCTATGTTTAAATTCTTAGGTCATCCTAAAGGAAATGGTATATAGTATTTGTTTTCTGAGAGCAGTTACTTCAGTTGGTGAGGGTGGAGTGTTAAAGAAACTACATTTATAGGGTCAATTTCCATAGAGGTGAGATGGCTTTTTGGAAAAAACTATCCCTATACTATTGAAAATTCCTACATTTAGCCAGCTTCTTTATGAGTGTTAATGCTTACCCTCAAAGAAAAAGGAAAAAAAGATGTGGCAGACTCAGGCCAGGCCACTAACCATTTCTACAAATCAATCCCAATAGGATGTGATGCTGATAGTTGATAAGTAATGTCATTTCTTTTCTTTTCCTTTTTTTGGTACCAGGGATCAAACTCAGGACCTTGTGCTTTCGAGGCAGGCAGCGGGACCACTGAGCTAAATCCCCGGCCCTAATGCCATTTCTTTATAGTAATTTTAAATGTGTAATCTGAAGAAGTACATGTCCCCTCAAAATGTATAAAAAACTGTAACTTTTTAGTGAAGCAATTGGGGCATGTTCTCAATTCCTTAAAGTATAAAATTTTTTTTAAAAAGCATAAAAATTATATCCTTTAAGAATAATTCTCTTGATTAAACATGAAAAGTCAATCTCAAAATGGCACTAAACTATTAATAAAGGGCATTTAAAAGGTATAAATCTTTAGGGACCAAGAAACCAGGAGAGAGAGAGAGAGAAAGCTGGCATTAGGGTTTCTGAAGAGGTAGAAGCTAACAATAAGTGAGTTTGTTTAATGTTGATTTCTGAAAAGGTCCACCATCGGTGGCACAAAGTATTACAGAGAATGAAGGGTTGAAAAGAAAGGGGTTAGTTGAAAGTTTATATTTAGAATAGTAAGTCCCCACCTTGCACCCCATTCTTTAGCTCTCCTACCCTGACAACCAAGTAATCATTTCATTACTGCTTCCTTTCTGGCAGCACACTTGGAGGTTATTTTCTGCAGAGATTAAGCAGACCAAGAAGTTTGGCATAGGGTAAAGGAGGGCAGAGGTTGAGGCTCACCTCTATTTTCTGCCTCTGTTCTATGCTTATATATTGCAGGGCAGGAGACTACTGAAGTTACATCTGGACAAATGGAATGGTCTAAGACAAATGCTACAAGAAAGTGACATTTGGGGGTCCCCTACTAAAAATCCACCTTGTTATCCTATCACCCTACCAGGAATTACAGGAATAAGCAAGTTCCACCCACTTACATTTAAGAATGTCTCAGGCTGGGAATTTAGCTCAGTGGTTCCACTGCCTGCCTGTCAAGTGTTAAGGTCCCAAGTTCGATCCCCAGGACCGAAAAAAAATTTTCTCTTTAATATCTATAGACAGCTAAAGCTAATCCCATATCTATGGAAAATCTCCAATGAAATTAAACAAAAAACAAAAAGTAAAAGTAACTCAGAAAAGAATTTCAAAAGAATTACAATTGATGTTTCCAGAAAGACACTTTGCAGCTACGAAACAAGAAAAAGGTGCTACAAAAAGGAACAGTCAGAAAACACTTAAACATTAAATAAGAAAGTTCATATAAAAATATGTAAGAGGAAGGCTTGAAGATAAGGTAGAAACAAGCTCCCAAAAAGAGATGAAAAATAGGAACATAAAAATGATGAGAAAACTAGAGAATCAGACCAAGATATTTAAAATTCCAACAAAAGGCATTATTGAAAAAAGAGGTCATATAAAACAGTAGCGATGGAGTGATTGTTATAGTTTAGATCTAAAATATTCCCCTAAAAGCCCTTGAGATCAGTGGTGGGGCTTTTGTAGAGTGATTGGACCATGGGGGCATTATACTCTTCAGTGGATAAACACATTCATGATGGGGCTGTACATGCACGACTATCCCATCGGGGAGCTTATACCACCAGTGATACAAGTTGGTGGGAATGTGTTTATCCACTGACAAATCAATAGCTGAATATGTTGTTAGGAGGCAGGGTCTGGTTGTAAGTGGGTCACTGGACATGTGACCTTGAAAGGTGCTACAGCTTGTGTCTAGGTGTCCCTCAAAAGCCTCATGTGGTCATAGGTAGGGCTTTTCAGAGGTGGCTACATCTGGAGTGTGTGACACTGGGATTGATTCATAGTGTAATGCTAGGATTAAGGGTGCCAGGATTAAGGGTGTGGATAAGATATAAAAGGCAGAAAGAGGCTTGTTGGCTCTTGCTGGTTGCTACTTCACTGCTGGCTACTTTCTAACTGTCCTGGTTTGCCATGAATTGTTTCTCCTCTGCGATTCCTCTCTGCCATGCTACCCTGCCTTGGAGCCAGCCAACTAGGAACTGAAACCTCTATAAACTATAAGCCAAATAAACCTTTCCTCCTTTAACTTGTGGGAGCTGGGTATTTTGTCTCAGCAACAACAACAAAAAAAGTTAATTAAGACAAAAGGTGTATCTCCCTCCCTGACCACTTCCTTCTTTATCTTTGCTTCTTGGTCACCATGGCATGAACAGTTTTCTTCCATAAGAGCCTGCCTTGGTGTCAGATAACTATGGGCTGACTCCTCTAAAAACCCTGAGTCAAAATAAGTCTCTTCTTTAAATTGTGGGTATAGTGTTTTGGCTCATTGACAAGGAAATGACTGAGACAGATTTGGGTACCTAAAGTGGTTCTGTGACTATTACTGACCATGTGGTTTAGAAGCCTTTGGAACTGACTTATAGGAGAGGTTTGGAAAGGTTTGGAGATGCTGGCAAGGGAAGCATTAAAACGCTGTAAGCCAAGCTTCATAGGAGATTCTGACTGGAGCTCAAAAAATGAGAATGCTAACAGAGATGTGCACAGTAAAGGCCAGGATCAGGAGTTTCAGTTGGAAGCAAGGACATCACTGATAGTTGAACTTGAGGCTATACGTGTTATGCTCCAGCAAAAATTTGTCTACATTTTGCCCATGTCCTGAGACTTTGCTGGAGACTGGAGACTAATTAATTTTGTGGAGAAAATATCAAGGCAGCCTCAAGCTGTGGCACTGGTACTTTTGTCTACTTTCGTCAGATGTACAGTGAGAATCAGGAGCAAAAAGCCTATTGAAAAGGTTTGGAGTTTTGCCAGAAAGGAAGTATCTGCAGAGCTGGGGCAAAGGCAAGCATGATTGGTAAAAATATAGCATTAAAAAGAAGCCAAGTACTTTACATTGGGATAATAGGAAAGACACTTTGAGGGACATCTCAGAAATCACAAAGGACCCACTCATTGCAGCCCCAAAGGTAAAAAAGTGAAAGACTTTGCTTTGAGAAGAGAGCTCCAGGGAGCCCCATTCATTCAGGGTCAACTAAGAAAGACTTTGCTGGAGTTCAGCCATCCAGACACTCAGAGAACTCTGCAGCCATAATACAAAGGAGACTGGTTACTTCTTGAAGTGCCTTAGTATGATTCACATGGTGCTGGTTTTACAACCATGCAGAATGCAAGAGTTGTAGGATCAGGAAGACTTCCACCCAGATTTCAGAAGTTTCGGGCCAGGTAGTGTGCATCTGAGAGGACAGTACATGAAACTGTGGGACTGAAGCTAAAAGTCCAGAGGAAACACAGGAAGTTGAAGATGCCAGGAACATGGATCATTTGCAGAGGAAATCTGCAGGCAGTAAGTAGAGCCACCAGAAAAGAGAAAATATGAGGGGTGCAACTAGCAATGACAAAGGAGCAAGGATATTCAAAACCTTTGGAGTTTTCATGTCATCACAACTTGCCCCGGGTGCAGGACATGGAACTACAGGATTTCATGTTTGCCCTGTTGAGTTTCAGTCTTGCTTTGATCTCATTCCTTTCTGTCTTTTTGTCTCTTCTTTTTGGAATGGGAATGTTAACCCTGTGCCATTTTATGTTCTAAGTATTTAACTTTCTTTTTTGATTTTTACAGGGGCTAGATGTTTGCCTCAAGTCCAGAGAACTTTGAAACTAGACTGTTCAATAATGATGCAACTGTTAAAACTTTGGTGCCCATTAGAGAAGCATTAAATACATTTTGCATAAAGAGATGGGCATGAGTCTTTTGGGGGTCAGGGTGGAATGTTATGGTTTTGATCTAAAATGTCCCCCAAAAGGCTCAGTTGTTCAGAGGTGGGGCTGTTGGAAGGTGATTGTATCATGGGACTGTTACACTCCTATAATAGCTTAGCTGAATGTGCTATTAGGAGGTAAGGCCTGGTTGGAGGTAGGTCACTGGGAGTGTGTCCTAGAAGAATATATCTCTCTCCTGAGCTGTTTTCTTCTCTCTGTTTCCCGGCCATCGTGATGTGAACAGCTTTCCTCTCACCAATCTCTCTTGCCTTGAGGTTAGCCAACTAGGCACTGATTCCTCTAAATACTGTCTACCAAATAATCCTCTCTTCCTTTAAATTGTGGGTATTGGGTATTTTGTCCCAGCAATAAAAATGACTAAGACAGTGATCAAGGAAATGACCCTAGAAAAGCTTCCCAAAACTGAAGGAAACCTTCTGGAACTTCAAAATCTGCTGAAAGCCCACTAGCTATACAGTACAATGAATAAGAAAAATGTTATGCATCAAGGAGGATCAATGTGAAATGTAAGAAAATCATAGATTATGAAAACTTCCAAAAAGAAAACTATCACACACATGCACACACACACACACACACACACACACACACACACAGAAAATAATTGTGTCAAAACCTCTCAAGATCAATAAGGGATACTAGAGTTTGGTGGAATGATGCCATCAAAATTATGAGTAAAGGTTATTTGTAAACTAGACTTTTATACCCAGCCAAACTATTAGTCAAACGTGAAAAGAGGCTAGAGACAATTTCCAATATATAAAGTTGGAAAAAACCTACTTCATACCCACAGATAACAAAGGCTTTATTCCAAAAAAAAAAAAGGGTTAAACCAAGACAAAGGAAGATAAAGGACTCGGCAAAAAGGGAGTCCAACCTAGATGAGTAATGAAAGGGCATCTCAGTCTGGCAATTAAGAAGCCTCAATTGCTCAGTGGGCCTAGAGAGTTAGCACTTCAGAGTTGAATAAAAGTGTGAAGGCCTTCAGGAAATAAAAAATAACTGATCTACTTCAGCATATGGAAAACATTATTCATGGGCATGTGGAAGAAATGTTGGAACATATGGAATCAATTAACAATTGGAGCACAGCAAGCCAGGAAAATAAAGAAATGAGGTAATTATTAAATCTATGAGAATAAAGAACTATATAAGAAGGGAAAAGATGATTATAGCTTGTCTTTTTCTCAACATTTTAACATTATTTCCATAATCAAAATAGTATAATTGTGATAACTGCTTTAGCCAAAATGTGAGATTACACTGGCATGGGAGGCAGCATTGGAGGGGGAATAAGAGGTGGATGTGAGAGCTATGTCCTCTTACACATGTAACAAGAAGTTAGTACATTATGTCAGAAATCAATAAACTATAAAGTGCAAAATAGGTAAAAAGCTAGAAAAGCTGACGTTTTCTCCAAGGAGAGAACTAGGATATGAACAGGGAAAAGAACAGGTATTTTTTTGTTAAAAACCTTTAATAGCATTTGACTTTTTTTTTTTAAAGATATGTATGATTATTACATTAGTAAAAATAAGATATTTAAATTGTCACTTTGTAATACAACAGTTCATTATAAAAATGAAAACATTTTAGAATTAGTTTTTAGTTTCTTTAGGATTTGGTCAAAAGTTATTTAATACACTCCTACCAAAATGTCAACATCTTGGTTTTGGACTTCCAGCCTACAGAACTGTGAGAAATAGATTTTGTTGTTTAAGTTACCATGTCTATGGAATTTTGTTTTGATAGCTCTGGCAGACCAGTATGCTCAGCAGTAAAAAGGAAAGAAACAAACACAATATGTCAATATGGATACCTGTAAAAAACATTGTGGTGAATGAAATATGCCTTGAATAAAAAAAGCATATACTTCCATTTACATGGCATTGTAGAATAGGCAAAACTAATCATTTTTTGAAAAAGATGAGTACAGCTATTGCCTCTGTTGCAAGGAGTTTGGAATGCTGACTAACTTCAAGGTCCATGAAAAGATTCTGAGGTGATGATATTGTTCTTTTTCCTGATAGTGATTTGTTTTACAGACATTTGTCAAAATTCATCAAATGGTACGCTTGACATTTGTGCATTTTTTTGTGTGTATTAACTCTTCATCAAAAGAAAATGAAAGAAGTTTAAAACAAGTCAGGTATAGTAGCACTTGCCTGTAGTCCCAGTCCCTCCTGAGATAGGAGTTGAGTCCAGCCCAGGCAACACAGTGAGAACTCGGGAAGGGAAGGAAAGGGGAGGGGAGGGGAGGGAAGGGAAAGGAATGGAAAGGAAGGAGAGGATAAAGGACAAGATGCAACAAGAGAAATGAAAAGAAAACAAAGTGCTCAAAAAACAGAACAAAAATCTAAAGCACTTTAAAACAAACATTGAACTTTAGTTAATACTACATATGTTGAAGTACTGGGGGGATATAATTTTTCTTTTACTTATTTTTAGCAGTTCATGTTTGCAGTACATAATCATCACATTCATCATGGGTAGTTGTTACATGTACATAACACATCTTAATTCTTTTTATTTCCCCTTCTCTCAGAATTACTTCAAAATGTGTGGGGGAAAAAATGTGACTGACTTGTAGAAGTGTACCTGAACAGACTTCAAAAAATTTTGGACTTTGAAGTTGAGGGCAAGGGTATGAAGAAAGTGAGGAAAATCTCACTGACAACAGGAAGAAAAGGAATCTTTGCTATGTAGTGGTAAAAAATTTAGCAATGCTGTTTTCTGTAGTTATATGGAAAATAGAAAATATGTTTAATGAGATGGATAATTTAGGTAAAGAGATTTCCACATAGTGTTGAAGCAGCCATCTGATTTTTTCCTGGGGCTTATAGTAAAATGCAAAAGAAGGGAGCTGAATTGTAGGGATTGTTAAGATGAAGTTAAGAATGTGACTTTATAGTCACCATTTGTTAAAACCTCAGAAATGACAAAAGTAGAGCCTCAGAGTGCACTAGTGCTGTTATCTATGAGGGATGTGTCCCAAGACCCCCAGTGGATGCTGGAAGCATGGATGGTACCAAGCCCTACGTATATTATGTTTTTTCCTATACATACCCATGATAAAGTTTAATTTATAAATTAGACACAATAAGATGTTAATAACTAATAATAAATAAAATAATTATAATAATATAGTACAATAAAAGTTTATACATGTACTCTCAAAATATCCTAGTGTACTATAGTCATCCTTAAGACAGTACGATTTCACAATGTAACATAGAATGACACACAGTTTAAAACTTATGAATTATTTATTTCTGGAATTTTTCATATAGTAGTTTTAAACCATAGAAAATAAAACTGTAAATGGTATATGGGGGCTACTGTATTACTCAGTCACACAGAGCTCTTTGAAGAAATTAAGGGTGTGCCTCACATATTTTCTGAAACAATATGCCTCTGGGAAGCTTAAGGGGTTTTTTCTACCAGTTGTCTCAGCAGGGGCTCAAAGTAGAAAAAGGTTTATATGAAAAAAATTTGCAGATTTGATTTCTGCCTAACCGAGTAAACTCCCAGAAGAATCACATGTGACCCACACAGTTTCTAAAGAATTTTATATGTAGGGATATCACTAGTTTGAACAGAGAGTTCAGAGAACAAAATGAAGAGCTCTTTGGAATCTCAGAATTTTACCAAGAAACAAGTTGAAAGACCTGCTCAATTGCAAATACCTGCTACTTTTCATTAACAAAAAGGGCAGAACAAAGTGCTCAAAGAACAGAGCCAAGAGACATGGAGAATTATTCCTGGGCTTTGAGATTTAATCAACAAACTCCTAACATTTGCCCTGCTGGTCCAATGACTTCTGCAGTCCCCTATTTCTCCTCTCTTTCAACAGAAGTGCTAATAGTGGTTATCTTATACTTGTCTCACCACTGTGTGTTGGGCATATGGAAGAGCAAACTTGTCTCTAGTTTTATGGTTGAGAAGAAATGTATTAAAAGACCTTGGCTTAGGGAACTAAATCCTAGAAACCTGAACTGTACTTAGATTTGATTCTGCTGGTGAGATTCTGAAGTTGAGCTTATGCTGTAATGGCACAAGACTTTTGCAAGCCTTGGATGGGTGAACATATTCTCCATTTTGGAGAACTATATATCATTAGGTACCAGAGGGAAGACTGTGGGAGCCAGAACCCACGATAATTTCCAACTTAATTATCTCTGTCTCTTTGTATCCATTGCCCTTTGAATGAGGACTAGATTTCCTGACTGGTTCCTAACAGAAAATGGCAGGAGTGATGAGATGTCAGTTCTGAGAACAGGTTATAAAAAGACTATGGTTTCTATCTTGAGGACTCTTGCTTGCTCCCTCTTGGATCAGTTGGATGAGGGAAACCAGCTGCAATGTTGTGATGCAACAATGTGGACAGGCTCACAAAGAAGAACTGAGGCTTGTCAACCACCACACATGTGAGCTCCAAGATGGACTTTTCCCAGCTAGCCCCTGCCCCCACGTGGAATTTGACTGGTTGCCGATGAAAGATGTAATTCTAGATGTACTGACCTAAACCATGCCTGTGTGATAACAGAAACAGTGAGATAATGCATTTTGTCTGCTTTAAGCTACTACATTTTGGGCAATTTGTTAAGCAACAATAGATTGATATAAAGAAGAACAGAACTGAAACACTACCATGAAAAAGAAAGGTGAATGAAGAGCATAGAAAGACACAATTCCGTTTTCTCTTGACAAGAATCAAGCATGATCTTGGAAATAAAAAGTGAAAGAAATATGAAATGAGCAATGCTCAAGTAAAGATATAAAAAGAAAATATAATAGTAGAGAAAGGTGAGTAAGGAAGAGAAGGGAAAGGTACTTGTGCTGGAGATTTCTTTATGATCTAGGGAAACAAACAAAAGTCTAGGTGGAGGAAAAAGAAGTCCACTGTGGCCTCTGAGGGGGAGAGGATAGGTCATGGAACCACTGAAAAACTCCTGACATCATTCAGGCTTCCGTGAAGAGTCACAAAATCCCTCGTAAGGTTTTATATTCTGGGAACCATAACTACAAAGTCACTGGGGCTGGCTCTGAAATGACTGATGCTGAGGAGGGAAGAGGGTGATGCAATCTCTAGGAGTAGGGGAATTCATCATTTACTTTGGAAGGACTATGGGGGTGGAGGGGGGTAGAAATTTTACACTCACATTATTAAGCAGGTCAAGGATGCTTATTTAGATGTGAAATGGTTGCTAGAGATGATGTAGTTGTATGGATTAAAAAAAAACTTAGAAAGTTATAAATCTGCTGCTTGAAATACTGAACAGATTGGAGGTATAGACTCAGTAACACAAACCTGAGGCTCAGTTAGGGAAAAGGAGGGAACACTTGATGGTAAAAAGCTACAAATGGATGTGAGGGAATTTCAGAGGTCAGTAAAAAGACTTAAAAGCCAATAAAAAGTTAGGTTCAGGAAGGAAAGCTTATTCCAAATGGCCACTTGTAATAAGACACGGCAGCAAATCCTCGGTAAGAAGGCATATTACAACCATACACCAGGTAGAAATAAGGCCCTGGAAACCAGCTGGAAGCATAGCTTGGTAGTGTAGTCATAAGATTTTGTGTAGGAAGATGTTTTATATATGTCTGCTATCTGTCTCCTTTAAGGAACTGTACCCAAAATAATAAGCTTGGCTCTTCAGTGAAAATGTGACATAAGAATCTAAATATCATTCTTATAAATTATATTTATATAGTTAAAAAAACAAAAAATTAAAAGGATATACTTTGCTGGTTCATAATCAAGAAACCATGGCTTTTTCAAAGGCAGAAAAGGCAAAAGCTTCCCATCAATCATAGCAACAACTGATACTGGGGCATAGGAAATGTTGGAGAGTGGCAGAAGCTTATTTCAGAATCCAAGAACCACATCTCTCCCAGTGAATTCTACCTGTTTGGGTTCTTTTGATGATGCAGGAACTGCAGCTGTCTCCTTCTGAGTCATTTTTGTTTCTCCTACTCCTTCACCATCTGATGATTCTAGGAAACAAAATGTTTGAAAATTTAAAAAGTGTCTTTCTCTTTCATACCTTGGTACAACTTGTACTACCTTTCTAGAAGGTTCTGTGTCTTAACTTTGTACTTCTTCCTCTCAGAAGTTGAATTTAAGGAAACGATCTAAAATGGAGGCAGAGATTTAAGCCCTAGGGATGGCAGTCTTATTCATAAATGGGAAGATTGAAGATTACCTAGATGTCTAATATTATTGAATGCTTAATTATGAATACTCACACAACAGGACTCTTTGTAGCCTTTAAAAATGTTTGCTAAGAGGTTACAATGACAAAGCCCATCTTTTTAAAAAAAAATTCGTAAGTTCTTTTATTGGTACACTTTAGGTATACAGTATGTTTACATTTATCTTTGGGTGCTTGTCCCTGTACATGATATATCTTGGTTCTTATTTTTTCCCCATTACCTGTGCACCCTTCCCTATTTACATAGACTTCATTTCCATTTTTTCTTTTCTCATAGTTTTTTCCTTTCCCTGCTTTCCTTTCCCCTTCCCCTCCCACCACTCCTACCCCTTTGGACCTTTCTTCCTATTTCAAATTATCAGTTATTCATTTTAATCATTTTAACCCTTATTTACACTTTCAGTTTCTCACACTAGAGAAACTATTCAGTATTTACACATGTGTGTCCTATTTATTTCACTTAAGAGTATGGCCTCGGTATGCATCCATTTAGCTAAAAATGACTCTAGTTTCTCATTCTTTATGGCTGAATAGTACTCCATTTTATAAAAAAAAAACCCACATCTTCTTTATCTAGTTTCCAGTTGATGGGCACTTGGGCTGCTTCCAAGCTTTAGCTATTACAAACTGTGCCACTATAAACATGGGTGCATATATCGCTGTGGTATGATTCTTTAAATTATTTTGGGAAGATACCCAGCAGGGGAATAGCTGGGTCAAATGGGACCTCTAGTCCTACTTCTTTGAGGTGTCTCTATACTGATTTCCCCAGTGGTTGCACCAGCCTGCACTCCCACCAACAATGGAGAAGGGTTCCTTTCTCCCCACAACCCCGCCAACATTTGTTATTGGTTGATTTCTTGATAGCAGCTGTTCTTTCCGCGGTGAGGTGGAATCTCAGTGTTGTTTTCATCTGCATCTCTCAAATGACCAGTGATGTTGAACATTTTTTCATATATTTATTTGCTGCTTTTACTTCTTTGACTGAGAAGTATCTGTTCATTTCAGATGCCCATTTTTGAATTGGGTCTTTGAATTTGGGGGATCTGATTTGTTTTAGTTCTTTATATATTCTAGAGAGCAGTCTTTTGTCTAAGGTACAGCTGCTAAAATTTTTTTCCCACATTGTAGGCTGTTAGCTCTGTTGGTGGTTTCTTTTGCAGTGCAGAAGCTTTTTAATAAGATGAGATCCCAGTTGTTGATTCTTTGTGCTAGTTCCCATGCTACTGAGGTTTTGTTCATAGTCTTTTCCTATGCCAATGTCTTCAAGAGTTCTACCTAACTTATCTTCCAGCAAGTTTAGTGTTTTTGTTTTAATATTTAGATCTTTAATCCACTTTGATCTTAGTTTAGTGCATGGTGATAGGTATGGGTCTAGTTTTAATCTTTTAAAGGCTATCTTCTTAAAAAATTACATTTTATTAGGCATGTTAATATTACATAATGGTGTGGTTTGGGGAGTTGGTACATGCATTTAATATACCTTAATTCATTTAAATCTCATTGTTTCCGTGTCCCTTTCCTTCTCCCTCCTGATGATCCTTGTTATAGTTTATATCTAGATGTGTCCCCAAAGCCTCATGGGGTTTTTCAGAGGTGGTTGAATTTAGGGTGTATGAATGTGGATTAAGGGTGTGATACTGAGATTGAGGGTGTGATAATGGAAGCCCTACCCTGGGTGTGGGTGGCACTAATCAACAGGCTTGTAGCCTGGATAAAATATAAAGGGACAGAAAGAAGACAAACTGCTGCTGTTGCTTGCTGCATGCTGCTGCCTCCTGCCTGTCACACTACGAACTGTTTCTCTTTTGTGATTCTCCTCTACCAGGCCACCCTGCCTTGGAGCCAGCCGACGACTGTCTGAAACCTCTACAAGCAGTGAGCTGAAATAAACATTTCCTCCTTTAACTTGTGTGTGTGTCAGGTATTTTGCCTAAGTAAAGAGAAAAGTAACTAAGACAATCCTCTTCCCCATCTCCAAAAGTCTACCTCTTAGCAACATCATCTGATAACGATAATATGTGATCAGAACTATCATTATTGAGCATTACTACATGTTTAACACTGAGCTTCACATATACTGTCTAATGTTTACAATATAACTACTGGGCTGGGGATTTAGCTCAGTGGTTCTGCCACCTGCCTTGTGAGCATGAGGTCCCGAGTTCGATCCCCGGTACCAAAAAAACGAAACCAAACATACAATATTACTACTAATTTTATATATATGAAATTCCTTTTTCAGTTAAGAATACTACTGTTTAGATAAGTGAAGTAATTTCCTCCAGGCCACACACTTGGGACCCAAGGTTTCTTGGAGTCCAAAGTATTCCCCAGCAATTGAAGCCTGCACCCAGCAGCCCATGACACCTATGTGCTGGCTCCAAGAAAAATGTTAAGATTGTGACAAAGGATTAGAGGTCAGGATAAATTCCAATTTTGGATCTTCTTCATCTTTCCACAATGGAAAAACACATTCTAACTATAAAAATCAGAAAAATTGAAGTTATAACTGTTTTCCTGTTTATAAATATATCCTGAAGAAACATGGCAACCAGAAGGTACTTACTTCCTACAATGCCATACTGTCTTCCAGGTTTTTGTGGTTGTTTCTTTAAAAAATATATTTGGTCTTTGAAAGGCTTTGGTCATTGTCTTTAAATTGCTTTGTATATCTCAAAGTGAGCTCACCATGTGAATTTGTGAATTCACAGGCCCAAATTAGCCAGTTTGCTGGGCCAGAGGTTTTAGATGATCACATGCTATAATAGTAAATTTTACGTGTCAACTTGACTGGGTCACAGAGTGCTCAGATATTTGGTTAAACATTATTCTGAATGTTTCTGTGAGGGTGATTCTGTAGAGATTAGTATTTAAATTGGTAGAATAAAATAAATAGACTACTATCCACAATCTGGGTGGGCCTCATTTAATCAGTTGAACAAAAAGCTTGACCCTTCCCTGAGTAAGAGAAAGTTATTCCTGTCTTTGGACTGGAAATTAAAACACTGGCTTTTCCTGTGAGGCTTGTGGGCCTTCAGGCTGGATCTAAACCATCAGCAATCTTGGGCTCTAGCTTGCCAATGGTTACAGTTTGGGTCTGTAATACCCCCCAAAGGCTCATGTGTTTAAAACTTGACTTAGCCGTCATTAAGTAAACAGCTCTGCTCCAGTATACGTTCGTCATGATGATGTGTAAAGACCCAGAAACAAGGGAGCCAAACAACCATGGACTGAAACTTCTGAAATCTAAATCAAAATAAACTTTTTTCCTTAAGATGATTTTCTTGGGAATTTTGTTACAGCAACGGACAGCTAACACACCAACTTACCTTGTGGTTCTCGGAACTTGAGAGCCTCCGTAATTGTATAAGCCAGTTTTTTTATAATCCCCCCCACCCCAAGGTAGAGAGAAGATGGAAGGCAAGCTAGGGCTGTTCAGGCCCAAAGAAAAACAGTGCTGAGCTCCTTAGGTTATCTTTTTGCTTCTTTGTCCCAGACTTGGAAATCAATTACCTGGAAGCACCAATGAAAGCAGACCAAACAGCTCCAAGAAAAGTCTGCTTTTTCTGTAAAAAAATCACCAGGAAAGGGGTGATTTAGAAAGACAAAACTTTTATACAATTACCACTTCACTCAAGCTAAAGCAGGAAAAACTGGGCCACAGCCCTATCTCTAAAGGTGGAGACTTCCCCACTTATCAGGCTTTAATGAAGCCCCCTAACTCTTCCTCCAACTCCCAAAAGGGTAGTGTGAGAGGTGATCAGGTAGGGTGCTGAGAATTTCATCTCGAGAGGGTGGGGTTCACCTTGCACCCCCAAATACTGCAGTATTAATGGAGGAAGCCTGAACTTATACCCTTTCATGGTCATTATAAAGTATATCTTTTCCACCCCCCTGGGATGGTGTCAGAAGATTAATGGAGATTTAGAACTTTCTATACTACCTCACAATAGTGAGGCCACACTAGGGGTTTTACCAGCCACAAAAAAGCTATAGAGACATACAATAAAATACAGTATGATGAATGAAAGTGAGACTCTAAAAATGTTCAAGTAACATGCAGGATTGTAAGAAAAAGAAAAAAGAGGAGTCACGTGGAAGACACCGAATCACCCCACTGCAGACAGGCAGCCACGTGATTCCACATTACAAAGGCGCAGAGGACACCAGACCACCAGACCAAGGTACTGAGTCCCACTGTTCCCGGCCCAGAGGTAGGGGCTTCCGAGCTGTCGTCCCACTGCTCCTAGTCCAGAGGAAGGGGCTTCCCGGTCACCATCCCTCCCGCTGCTCCCAGCCCAGAGGAAAGGGCTTTTGGGCAACCTTCTGTCCCGCTGCTCCTGGCCCAGAGGAAGGGGCTTCCCAGCCACCATCCCTCC